>JAZGTJ010005051.1:0-28701 GCA_036877575.1 Botia almorhae
AAAAAAAAAAATAAACAGTAAGTTAAACACTTAACAAGTATGCATCCCTCAGAACCAAACCCACAACTTCTGTACTGCTAATGCACCGCGTTAGCCAACTGAGCTACAGGTGATTGGTATATATGGAGGGATGTATGTGCGCTTTTGTTGTTGACGCCAGATGCCTGATGAATATGCATAAGACATGATTAGCGTAATAAGCTGACGCAGAATAGAGAGCTCTCTAATTCAAATACAGAGCTCTGCAATTAAACATCTTTATATAGATTTTTACTAGTAAGAATTCAATTAGAGAGCTCTGCAATTGCATTTTGACTCGTAGCAATTAAATTAGAGAGCTCTCTAATTGAATTGTAGAGCTCTCTTAATGAATTAGAAAGCTCACTAATCATAATTGTTACTTGTAAAAAATGAATTATAGAGCTCTGAATTAGAAATTGAATTAGAGAGCTCTGTAATTAAAAATGAATGGAAGTCAATAGAGACATATGACTAGTAACAATTCAATTGTAGAGCTCTCTAAATGAATTAGGCCATGTCATACTTATTTATTAACAGTATTTTAAATTACATTTTTCCTTTTCTGAAATGAGAGTGGTGACTGAACTGTGAACTGTTCCTTTAAGTGTTTGCTTTTCCTCAGATAGTGATAGGCACACCTCAGGTCTTTCTCTAGAAGTTCTTCACGCCGTCGCCATGGGCGGAGCTGTCAGTGCAGGAGAGGACAACGATGAGTTGATTGACAACCTAAAGGAAGCCCACTACATCCGTTCAGATCTGGTGGAAAGGGCCTTCAGAGCCATTGACAGAGCTGACTATTATCTGGAGGAGTATCGCGACAGTGCTTATAAAGACCTGGCCTGGAGGCATGGTAACCTTCACCTGTCTGCTCCGTGTATCTACTCTGAGGTGATGGAGGCCTTGGACCTTCAGCCTGGCCTGGCCTTTTTAAACTTGGGCAGTGGGACGGGTTATCTCAGCACCATGGTGGGCCTTATACTGGGTGAGTTTTTTCTTGTTTAATTCAGTTAATTTCCTTTGAAAAGCAGTTTATATGTAACTCTTTATTGGAAGGTATAAACAAAGGTCTGTCAGTATTTCATTTTTTTACTTTGCAGACTATTAGAATTTTTGTCATTTACACTTATTGAGCTCAGATTTAATATTTTTTAATGTCTTGTGACTTTGTGCAAAATCATAATGAAAATGGTCAAGGACAAGACGATTCCAGTTAAGTTGATGGAAGCTTGTTTAAAATCTGCTCTTTGGTGAAAGATCAGTCTAGTTTTATACTCATTTGGTTTGCCATGCATCTGTTGTAGCAACGTCATATGACAATTAAATTGGGAATAAATTATATTATTCATATCTGCAGGTCCATTTGGTGTGAATCACGGTGTGGAACTACATGCAGACGTGGTTGAATATGCGTATCAGAAACTTGACTACTTTATTAAAACTAGTGACAGCTTTGACAAGTGAGCTACAACTTGCATCTGATAACTTTGATGTGGTCTTGTGATTGTCAATGAATTGTGTTGCTTAATAATTCAGTTGTGTTTGGATGGCTGCAGGTTCGAGTTCTGTGAGCCCACCTTTGTTGTGGGGAACTGTCTGGAGATCCCACCAGACTGCAGGCAGTATGACAGGGTATACTGTGGTGCTGGAGTCCAAAAAGAGTATGAGAACTACATGAAGAACCTGTTAAAGGTTGGCGGGATCTTAGTTCTCCCCCTGGAGGAGAAGGTTAGTATGTTTACTCATATGCTTATACATCAGAAGCATTCGCATTTAAAGAAGTATGTCACTTATAAATATGCCACTTTCACTATTATTAGACAATGAGCATAAATTATAAAGTAACATTTAATTTTTTATCTATTTTTACTTATTTACACTCACACAAAATTAACATACACATGCATGATAAGTATTCACATTGGACAGTGGGTAATTACTGTAGTTATTACTGTATTTACTACCTGAGGTCTTAGTGTCTAAGCTATTCTTTTTTTACAGTTAACCAAGATCACCCGCACAGGTCAGAGCTCCTGGGAGACCAAGAAAATCATTGCTGTAACCTTTGCCCCACTGCTTCAACCCAAGCAGAATGTCAATGGCAGGCYTAAAAGTGTTCCTTTACGTAAGTGACCTGTGGAGTCTTACATGAGTTTTCATATCAACTGTTCACACCAATTAATGCAGATTTGACATTCTTTGTAAAACACTCGAGTAGTTGAGTGCAAACTTTTCTATGATATTTACATTTAGCCTAAATAAGCTTTTATTCTAAATAGCTGTATTTAAAAAAAGTAATTAGAAATTAGAATCACTCTCTTCAGAATAACCAAATATCCTACCCATTGTTTACATAAACCTGTGAGAAAACTAAATAGGTACATTGGCAAAAACTTTACATTGACAAAACGACCACTCCATTTTCCCATTTTCCAGCTATTTCTGAGGTGAGGGCATTACAGGATCTGTCTCGTATTGCCATCCGTCACACTCTGCGTCAGCCCATTGCGATGGGGGAAGGACGAACAAAGAGACGCGTGTCTTTCCCAGGGGCTCGGGCCATGCACCGCTACGGCCCACGGTTTGAACGCCGGCGCTTCTGTCGCCGTTTCTACAGGCAGTGCGTCAACTCTGTGGTCCTACATGACTCCATGATTCCCACTGCCATGGACGACTGCAACTACCCAGGAGGGGTGGAGGAGGAAGAACAGGAAGTGGAGGAAGAAGAGGAAAGAGGTTGTCGCCAAGTGGAAGAAGACCTACCCGAGGAGGATGAAGAGGGGACCGTTAGCAATGAAGACGAGAGAAGCAAAGGAGGGGGGGCTCTTGCCGAACCTCCAGTTAACATTCTGAGGGAGAGAATTCTGAGACTTCCATTGCCTGAGCCTCTGAAGATGTATCTGCTGTATTACAGAGAGAAATGAGACATAAGGAGTAGCGCTAAGGCAATTAGGCGTAAACAAAAGGCTTTCTCTTCTTCCTTCTCCTCAAACTCCTCGAACTGGATTAGCATGAGAGTGAAGTCCTCAGTTAATGACATCATGATAACCATATCCCTTTGAGAAGCAAAGCTACCAGATTCGGGATGTACAGAAATGGAACTAGAGCTAGATTCCCTGAGCATTCAGCATCGCCTGAGCTTGCCTTGAGCCTGTGTAGTTTCAGTATTTCCTCAGTCGAGATGATCAAACATACATTTGTTCTACCACACCCCATCCCTGTGGGAGTAGCGCGGGATTGCGTAAGAGTAGAATCGCTTTGGAATGTTGTATAGATAATATGATGGAGTTTAATATTTTTCTATAGCTTTACATAAGACCCCAAAGTCGGCCCTGTTGAACTCTTTACTTCTCAGTTCTCCTAAAATAACAGTGTGTGCATGCGTATTTCTGTACTGCACCCACATTTTGACAATAATAGAGTTTGTGGTAGAGCGTGCGTCACGTCACAAAAAATTTGATTACCGTTGCGGGTAGTGTTACATTTGACAGCCATTGTGATGTCATTGCTCCTTATTCCACACTCGTACGACAGATAGCATTTTTGTGCCCTGATATCACAATGTTATCAACCCTCAGACTGTCACAAGCTATACAATTTTATTGTAAAGATCATGGGGAATAAAGAGAAACATTTTTAGTGAAATTTTATTTATTATTGGTAATTACAAACTTTTATGAAGCACTATTAAAAAAAGCACTTTGGTATTTCTCACCTAAATGCTACAAATTTCAAACCCACAATGACATATATTGCAATCATTGAGCTCAGAATCTATGGCCTTACTCAGGAGTTTTGTCTGACATTTAGTTTGATGTTATTTTTAGCCTTTTCAGACAGATGATACAATAAAAAATACCAAAACATCATGACCTTTATAATTGACCAAAAATTGATGATGATTATAGGATCACCTATAATATTTATGCATAGTAAGACTATTCTGAGCTTACAGTGGTTGGATCTGGCAATTTCAGCTTCTGGTTTATACACAAAGTTTTGGGTGCAGGTGCTTCTCTTTATTTGTCCTTGAGATCGATGCTTAGGTAGCCCTTTGAATCCAGGCTCATCTACAGTACAGGCATATCTACCAGGTTTCGCTTTAAAAGACTGTGCTTGTAGGTAAAACCTTCAATAAAGTTTGAGTTTGCACACTGGAAATACTGAACAATGTTACTGTTAATTGTTTATTGTATTCCATTTTTTATAGTCATTGTTTTACATTTAAAGCTGCAATCCGTAACTTCTCTCTCTACTGCCATCTCTGAAACAAATTTGCAGGGGTATTTGCGGAGTTGTTTTCTTCTCGTGAATGACAATTACTGTAAGAACAAGCTACAAACGATATAGTATATAGTAGCGATATATTAGCCGGATCTTCTTTACGTTTACAGACGAACATTTCCTTCGAAATCAGCTCAAATTAACCCGACAGCAATGATTTATCATTATTATAAACTTTACGTTGCGAATCGGGGTAAGGTAATAAGATTGTGTTAAACACTAATGTCATTTACTCTACTGATTTTTGTTTACTTAAAAAAGTTATGGATTGTAGCTTTAAATGTTATGTTGTACAATGGGAATTCACAATACTTGTATATGTGTGGATAGAGTAGTGTGTTTATGTGATAATGTACAGTAAGTAGTAAGTCATTATTGCGAAACAAATCCCGACACCAAGCAGACTGCATTATCCCATACTTTGCGAAGCTGCTTACTAAATAATCGGAATAGTGAAAAATAGTTTAGCAGTCATTATACGCAAGTTAAACTGCAGAGTGGCGCATCTTATGGAAAAATTGCAACAGATTTGCCATTTTAAACAGTTTTCTTAAATGTTTGAAGTTCAAAATTTTAAACAGTTCTTGATTTAAACTTCTTTACGCTGCCATAATATTTTTTTGTGGACGACTATAACCTAATTAATAAAGTAAATAATTAAGATCATAGACAAATCAGAATTTATTTACATTTACAAAATAGTTTAAGACATTAGTTTTTGCCTTTTAATCTGCAATAAAAGATAGATGTCAGTGCATGAACGTTAAAGATTCTTTCCTTGTGTGTTTTTTTGTAAGCTCGTGCATTGCTGAATATGACACGGACATGAAGTGTATTTGAGTAGAGGACTGTCGATATGTAATTTCATTTCTAGACTGTTTTAGGTGAACTTTATTCATGCTAAAGACTATTTTAACTTTATGTAACAGCAACAAAGTATATTTGATATTTTAATGATAAAGTATATTTTAATATTTGATGATGTATTCTGGTTAATGCACAAGAAATTAGTCAATCAAGTGAAAATGCTTATCTCATATGCAAAAATAAATTTGTACAGAACTTTAAATAATACATATTCAAAAATAAACAATACAAACCTAAAAAACAAAATGAGACCATTAAAAATCCACAATTGCTTATCAAATTGACTAGTAGAAATATTTACCTATATGTATTAATATACATAAACAGTCTGCTTTGTCACGGGGTAACAGAACCCTACAGTAGCAGCAGGCAATGGTATTACCATCAAGCGTAAATTAAGGAGGGGAAATCAAGGCTTAATTTTAACAAACAAAAAACATAAACTGTATTAAATCATGTATTTTTCAAGATGCACTTTCTTAATTTAAAACCAAGTGTATTGGTTGTTTTCAAACCCATGTATCAAATCTGAAGTCTTTGAAATACACGTCATCAAAAGAATTGAGAAAGCATGTGTTTAAAAGCTTCAGCTGTTGCTCAAAAAAAGTGGTTTTGTTTTGAATTACATTTCAAATATCCAGCGATCAGGTCAAGGGACTCTCAGACCAAAAGGACTTCTCATCATTTCTGAACTCAATGAGAATCTAAGGCACCTTGGAACTCGGATATTTTTAGTGTGTTTGTAGTGATGACCTTTAACCCCTCCTCCATCCTTTCAACAAAGAAATTCGGAATAGAGAAAAACAGCACTGATACAGCACTGACTGCAACAATAGTTAAAAACATTTCTTTGACTCCTTTTTCCAATTCCTGCTCCTGTCAAAGTCTCAGAAAAAAGATGTGAAGAGGCTGTTTTGGGACTTGGCCAATGACGTAATGCTCTTACTCTTTTGTCTGACAACAATACAGCGCTTCTGTGGACAGAACCAGCATAAATTTCTAGCTCCAGTTGCCTTCTCTTCATGTGAGAAGGTGAAATTCGTTAATCCTGCAACTGGAAAAGGAAACACAAACTAGCACCCACACAAATGTTTTCTCACAAATTACATGTATCTAACACACATGGGCATGAAATCCACATCTGATCTCAATCTTTCCAATGACCTCACATTTATTTACAAACTAAACAATTTGGTCAAGTGCTAAATTTATGGGATGTGTTTATCGTATGGTGAGTTGATAAATTTGACCATTTTTTGCGCTACAGATTGGATGCCAAAATGACAACCAAAAAATAAGGTAGCTGGACAGCTCTTGAAACCTCAACTTTTTGTTAGTTTTGCATTATTTCAATTACAACACAGTTAGTATAACATTTCAAGCATTTAAGTGGGTTCATATAGTAGACCACCTTCCTTAACAATAATTGACACATGACTTCATTATAAACTGTTCCGTATTTTGTCAAAGCTTGTGAGTCTTTTGGTCCTCCAGAACTAACAACATTCCAAAAACAGTCCATATGGGGATGGGGTGCATGGCTTCACAGATGAGCAGTTTCACTTCGGCACAAGGCCACGGGACTGCGGGTATAGAGGGGAACCTGAGCCAAACAGGGGGCTGTGAGCTGAAGTGGGTGTGCTCACCTTCTTGCCAGTTTTGGGGCGACTAAGAGGGGATTGTGGGAAAAATAAAAAGGTACAGTAAGGATAAACAAAAAGATGGTGAAAAAACAACTATGGGTAAGAAAGTGGGAGAAGGCGTGAAAGGAACAAATTCTCACCCAGACTTTGGTTTCTTAGAGGACCCAGCTGCAGAGGCACAAAGGCTCTGGCCGGGACCCGTGGAATGGAATCCAGAGGCGTCCACCTGGATCTCATCCTCCTCCCTCAGAGCATCTTCCAGAGCTGCAGCTACTTTAGGCGCAATAACCGGCCCCTCGTAGTCTTTTGTGGTGTGTGTGGGCAGGTCCAGCTCCAACAGCAAGATATTCTCAGCCTGGAAGATAAACAAAAAGTATCAGGCAAGTCAACTTGTGTTTCATCTGTGTTTCTCTAGAGCTCATCTGCATAACTGTGCAGAATGAAGAAGTTGTAACTGAAGCTTCTGTGTAGTGCTGTGCAGGGGATTATGGGAACTGTGTCAGCATACCTTGTATCTGACATCAGGCCGGATCAACATGGCCATGCGGGCGTGCTGACTCAGAGGCCGGCTGTACCCAACCGCAGAAACAGGCCTTTTCATCATCTGCTGATCACTGATGAACAAAGGGGAAAAAATAAAACAATATTTTAGTTCCATATTTCAACAATGATCCCACAAGAATCCTCGGTTCGTTCAGAGTGGAACATTAGATAATGTTCGTAACTCATCCTGACTGATTCATTTTCCAATCCTACTGTTATTTATCATACCTTTGAATACGGGTGATGGGCATCATTTTCCAGATGTCATCTTCCTCATCAAAAGTGGCCCTTGTCACAATCTTGTTCTTTTCCTCCAGTGAGATGAAGTTCTCAATGATCAGATGTCTGGTAGATATAAAACAAATGTTAAAACCCTATCTGTTAACTCAAAAGCAGTCTTTAGTCCCTAATGGGCACTCTACCTTAATACATCAGAGTGTTTGAGTGTTGTGTGTGTGTGTGTGTGTGTGTTATTAAACTGCTGACATTTGTAATTTAGTGAGTGCTTAGTCCAGGTTTCCATGCAGTCTGTCTCATCAGCAAGACCTTATTAGGTCAGAGTGCTTTTAGAGGTTAGTTTTTAAAATTCAGCTTCTGAAATACATCTTAACCAGATACTGACCACTGCATCCACATGTGACAAAATAATGGCTCATTTAAATTCTAAAAGCGATGTTCAAAGAACTGTGTGATGGGTAATAGAAATAAAAGCTGTTCTTAAAGGGTAAAGTGAAGAAAGCAAGTAAACACAGATTTTTATGAATAAACAGAAAGGAGGGGAACTCTGATAAACTGATCATGCAGACTGTCAGTTTACACACTTGAGTTTAAGTTCTCTGGTCAGCTCATTCTGCGTCTGCTCCAGCTCCTGCCTGTATTTAACATGTTCATCCTGAGCATCCTGATTCTCTGCCTTCACTGACTGCAGCTTGGAAAACAGCTAAAGAAAGAGAGGAAAAACAGTCAGATCTTCACATGAATAAGTGGGGCACGTTCTTAACCGACAGTGTCCACTACTGCAGTCCTGTTAAAACCCATCTAACAGTAAATTTATTCTTGATTAACTGGTTCTGGCATGTTTGATTAGGGTTGGAACCAAACTCTGCAGGCCTTACAGTGGCTCTCGAGGAGTGTGATTGGACAGCCCTGCACTAAAAAAAACAAATAATTTTAGTCATGTCAGAAAGATTCTAAACAAATGGAGTAGATGGAGATTTACAATGAGGGCCCAAAAATACATCCGATCACATGCATTATATCACATGCTTCTTAATCTGATTTTTCTCCGCATATTATGGTGACACTAAACAGAATTGTCTAATGCAGGAAATGTCTAATATTCCTACATTATAAACAATTTCAGAATTAAAGTATTCCTTAGCCTTAGGTCTTCTTTATACATACTGTACATACCTTTTTAAGTTTTTTGGTCTTGATGTCAACTTCCTGTTGCAGTGAGCTGTACGTCTCCTTCAGTTCAAGTGTCTCCCCATCATGACAATCCATTTCCTGCAGCATCTCCCTTTCCCGCCTTTTCTGCTCACACATACATTAGAAATAAAAAGAACATAAAAAAAATCAAATGAGTGGAATCTTTGCATTCTGTATGCCCAGGTGTTGAACAACTTAATAACCATCTCTGTGACAAGAGGGTTATCAACCTCAGCAAAACACAATAGAAAGCTACTAAAGTTTTTTTGTAAAGTGGGTATAAACAGTCCTAAATGTAGACCAAGCCCCTGTGGGAAAACAGAAATGGATGCTTTGATCATCAGAAATTAAGTTTCCAAGAATATTCTCATCTCAAATTAAAAAGAGGCTCAAAAATTTAAAACAATGAAACACAGCCCAAGCTTTATACAGGAAATCAGCAGCCTGTCATTGGAAACGTTACCTGTTCTGCTATTTCCTGTCTCTTCAGCTCCAGGATCTTCTGCTGCTCATTGGTGTGGTCCACAATGTTCTTCCCTCCAACCAGCAGCTTGCTCTCCATAGCCTGATAGACAAAAAAAACACAAGTCAGGCGTATAACCTCATAAAACTAAGATGTTAAACAAGATATTAGCCAGGCTAAAATAATTAGACTGTTAATGGTATTTCTGTTTCATGTTTAGTTGTGCTTCTACAGTCTGAATTTAATGTAAAGAGAGAAAAACACTAACAAGGAACAATACAATAAATTCATCTGTTCATTGCATTGTCTTCACTGGCTGCACATAAAAATAAACTGTGTGGTCTGATTCACAAAATAATTACTCTAATTAGCTCTTTTGTTTAATGAATTTGCAAACATAAGTTATTAAATAAACAAATTTTTTTCCTGTTCCAAAACCAGAAGAGAAAGTGTTAATTTTTTAAGCAAATTGTGGTCTTTCTTACCTTAACTTTGGCCGCCAGCATCTCTGATGCCTCCTTCTCTTTGCAAAGATCATCCATCTTCTTCTCCTTCTCTCTCAGCAGCCGCTGTTTCTCCTCTGCCACCAGGCTGTGGTCCTCCATGATGGCCTTCCTCTCCTTCTCCAGCTTGTCCTGCTGCTCCCGCCAGTAATCTGTGATGCCCTTATCCTCATCTATTCCATCCTCCTCCTCCTCATCTTCATCATCATCATCATCTTCCCCATCCTCTAACTCCTCTCCTCCTTCTCCAACCCTCCTTCTCCTCCTTTTTCTCCTCCTCCTGCCAGATCTTTTTTCCAGTTGTTCTTTTAAGCGGGCAATCTCCTCTTGAAACTCTCGAAGAAGAGCATCTTTGGGGTCTTCGTTGACGCGGGGCTTGTTCTTGATGTTCTTTGCGCGGTTGGCATAGCGTAAAGTCGTAACAGTCTCCTCTATGTTGTAGGAGGCCGGTCCAATGTTGGCCACCATGACCGTTCGTGCATTTCCACCCAAGGAATCCTGCAAAAGTCTCGTAAGTTTGGAGTCACGGTATGGGATATGGGTGCTTCTTCCATCCACCAATGCAGAGATGACATTGCCCAAAGCAGACAAAGAGAGGTTGATTTTGGTGGCCTCTTTCAAACGTTCACCCTGTGCACCAGTTTTGGTCTGTCTTTCACTTCCTGCCAGGTCAACAAGGTTGAGCTTCCCAACCCGGATATGGTTCTCCCCATCAGGACCCAGCTCACTACACTCAACTGTGATAACAAAAATGGCATGAGAACGAGAGCTGTGCTCGTTCATATTGGTGGCACCAACAGAGCGATTCTGGTTTCCCACATTCATAACATGTTCAATCTCACGAACACTTTTGGTGACGAATGACGAGAGGTCTTTAACATAAACACCCGTATCTGGCCTCTCTTTCAGCTCCAGACGACGAATCTGGTCCTTTGATAAAAGGTCTTTTATCTCCTCTTGATAAATCTCCAAGTATGAAGCCCTGACCAAATACTGTTGGTTCTGTGAGCGGGAGATGTGAGTGAAAATGTGTTCGAAAGAGTTAGGAATGACGCCCCTCCTGTCAGGATCATTTCGCACCCCTTCCATTGTGTAGGTCTTTCCTGTACCAGTCTGACCATATGCGAAAATAGTTCCATTAAAGCCAAACAGCACAGAGTCCACCAGCGGACGGAATGTCTCGTCATAGAGTTCCATCTGCTTAGAGTTCCAATCGTACACAGAATCAAAGGTGAAGACTTTGGGTTGTTCGTGGGAAAATGTCCCCCGAGTATTGCGCACGGCCACCTGCCCTAACTTCACATCCACAGAGACGACTCTCTCAAAGTTGGCGATACGCTCTTTTTCGTTCATGGGACGACAGCGCACCACCACCTTCACTGACTCAGAACTTTTGCTTTTAGACATTTTGACAGCTTATGGACTTTTTTAGTGCATGTTCTGGCTTCTATTAATACAGCTGTAGTATTACTTCACAGTGATGGTACTCAACATCAGAGCCTGCAAAAAAATATGTGCTATGAAATGACAGTCTTTAGTAAAATATGTACCATGCCTGCCAATAGTTTAGAATTAAACTGTATTGTGGTTACAACAAACATGCACAGAAAATATCACGGTTATGTATATTTAGATAGACATAATACCATAATAACATGAGCAACCATTCAATGCTCCATTCAATATATCAAATTACAAAGAAGCACCATTATCACTGTACTTTTTGGTAAAAGTGGGTGTAACATTGAGTTTAATGGCGTCTTCGAATAATATTACAATATTTACTACTGTTCTTTACAACCAGCCAACTTTTACATTTGAGACAACGAGATTTACTTGTTCATTAGATTACTGGAACAAAATTTATGCAACGTTTATGGTCGCCTGTGGTATGTCTAATATGACACTCTTATTAACAAGCTTAATCCATTAGCTACATTAGCTGTAGCGGCAGTGCTAAGAGCAGCTAACCCAATAGATCATTTACATCAGATCCTCTGATATAGTTTAATCTCAAATATCCATCTTTAATTCTGTAAATCTGGCTTTATTTGAGTCAATCTCGGCCTCGGTTGTCATGTACGAAAGCGAGAAACACCAAAAAAAAATGAATCACAGTCAAATATGAGACGAGGATGATCGTTTTTGACGAAAACTGCATCGTTTCCATTACAATTATGCTATTTTATTAGTTTAGTTTAATATTGTAATACATGTAATATTTGCTGGTTATGGAAAATAAAACCATCAATGAGAACGGAGATCCTCCGAGACTCGAAACAAGCCGCCTGGCAACGGCAAACAAACGGCTTCTTTATGCAGAAGGCACCGCACATATACATAAATAATCCAGCTCACCTCTGCCATTCTCAAAGATTTAACCTGTCAGAAACGCCGAAGATCACCGACGCCTTTATATCCATCACATGCCTATATCTGACAAATATAAGAAATCTATCAGGCGTTACAAATGTACAAAATCACCCGTATCTCACTGCACGAACTCTTTTTAGCCATGTCTGGCTCTATTAGCTCAGTATGGGAAGATAAAGGAGCTGTTGATCCCCCTGCAGGCCGGGATGGATCTACTGCTGCCCTCCATCAGTACCAAACTGACCAAAATCATTTTCCAAAACCATACAAATTCATACCATATTGCTTTCTAGGTAATATCGAACTTATTTATTTGGACGCCTGAGGAAAATTTAAACCTTTCTGCCTTTTGGTCAGGTCATTTTTAATCACTCATACATACAAATTGAAAAGTGCTGATACAATAAGCATGTGACAGTAAAGCAGTATACATGACATAGTAAAATGTTCACTGTCAATAACATTCATAGTTTTTGTGGAAATTGTAAGCTTTGCCAACAGTCTGAAAACACATCTTGATTACTTTTTATTTATTCTGATTCAAAGAAAACAAAAACTAAAGGTAGTTCACACAGTCAGAATACTGCTCATTTTATTTACTAATTTACGGAATGTGCTGTTTGAAGTTGTACATTTACAAACAACATAAAACACTTAAAAACTGACTTTCAAAACAAAAACAAACATCAACGTCAGCCTAAGATGCATTACACAGGATATCAGAGAGACTATAACATTCAACATTTTCAACATTCATTTCCTTAATAATGTGACATTAATTAACATGTTTTTATACAATCATACATATTCATATTCGGAAATAACAGGACTGCTACACCTGGTGCCTCTGGAGGTTTTAAATGGCCTTCACCTTAATACAAGTGCAAATTCTAACCTCTAATACACTTTACTAATTCTGACTCCTCTCTCAATCTGTTTGACAGCATCAGTTATTGAACCCTCACAAGGGTCAGTTTCAATCCTCAAAAAAGTCAGTCAATATAAACGTACCATGTATTAAACTACCATTATAAATCTATCTGTGAGAAAGCTGTAATACACCATTCAGTTCTGTTGTGGTGAGCCACAGTAGAACTGAGACCGAGTGTGATAGGAACAGCCTGTAAGAGGCTTTTGAGACTGTAAAATAAAAACGGTCCAAAAAAAGATGAGAAATAGCTGTATGGAAATGTGCAGATAATGTGCTGTCTTTATTCTCCCTTCATTTAAATACTGTTTGGTGTGAAATACCTCTAAATTAAAAATCTAATCAAATAACCTGAAAACATCAACGTCTTCACGGTTCCAAAAAGATAACACACTTGAATTAAGTTAGAGTTCATCTTTTCTTTTTCCTGGGTGGTCCATACCAAAGAAGGATGAGGGTCTCCCGTGAACATCTCTCTCTCTTTTAACAAAGGCTGAGAAGGACGAAACACAGTTTCCAATAAAGTGATCGGCCCGGCCGAGGATATACAGGTCAACCTGAGCAGTGTCTGGCCTCAGACTGACTACTTTTACCTGCGCAAACAGCAAAACAACATAGTCCATTGACACTGTATCTTGTTCTGTTTATTAACTCAAGTTTACATATTTGAAATGTTAAAATTGTGAGTGTGTTCCCCACCTTGCCCTTGAAGAGTTTCTGAATCTCTGTGCTATGTGTTTCTGAGTCGGTGGCTATGTATACTGACTGAGCATTGGTCTTCTTCACCCAAAGTTTGACTGCACGCTGAATCTCGGACAGCTCTGGCAAACACATGGTCATGGTCAGGTGCAGGGCGCTCTGATGGTCGTACCCGACGCACTGCGGGGACGCCATGAAGTGAGGACCAGCATCCCCCGACTGCAACAGCTTACAAGCATTTTTCTGTGTGGAATTTGAGTATAAAGACCACATTACGGCTGAGATGTTGCTATTGGTGCTTAAGGAATCTTTAAAAATCATATCAACTAAGACATGCCTCTGGAACAAACACAAATTTAAATATTATTACAAGATTTGCTGTCAGTATAACTAATCAAAGACATTCACACCTGAATCTGAACTGCAGAAAAACCTACATTCACACACAAAATTTACCCAGTCAGAGCCGATTCTCAAATGGATGCCCACAAAGGGTCTGGCTAGTAGAGTGTTGATGTGATTCTCTCCTTCTTGTACCAACTTGTCAGACCACACCACATACTGCTGCAGACCAACATGCTCTTCCAGTACTGGGAACTGTGCTGGAGCTCCTGGAAGAGCTATAACTGGATGCTCTGATGGGGGAAATCTAACACAAAAAGAGAAAACATGGTGTGGGAGTGTCACAGTTGAAAGTGCAATCAGATTTAATTTATGTTTATTTAAAACATTAAGCGAGAGTGTTTTAATAAATTATACCTTGTCTTCCAGTGTGGAAGGTAATAGGAGCTGAATGACAGACCTCCAAATAGTATGGAGTGATCAAAGTCAACTCCAATATGCTCCCAGAATGGGCCAAAGGGATTCCCATCCTGTACCAGAATCAATGGGCTGCATTACTGTAGGTGCATACCAGGATCCATGCATTATAGTATGAAGCCAAATGTCGTTCTAGTAAGATTCCAGGAGATGGCAGTATTTCTGTAGAATTGGCCATAATTTGGTTTGACAAATTTTGCTCATCAGCTTTAATAAATTAAGCAATAATCATAGGGATGATTTCTATACATTAAACCTATCGATTTTATTACCCTTATTTATAACATTTAAGATTTTGTAGTCCAGATTTTTGTAAAATTCTGAGAGGAAATAATGAAGGAATAATATCAATAACAGAAGGAATTCAGCTATGTCATAAAATGCATAACAAAAAGTATATACTCGGTATAAAATACTCAGAATAAGCATTTATTTCTGTTACATGTGCTTTCTGGATAGCACCTAAAACTACAATAAACATAACCTACAATTCGATTGTCTAATTACAGTCTTTGTGGTGCAAGAAATGATCTGTAGTGTGGATACGTTTAAGCACCCAAAATAATGAGTGCTCTGTTACCTTCATTGGACAGGTCTTCTTGTCAGGGCTTCTGTGAGCGGCAGACTCAAAACAATAAGCAACTCTACTGCCCGGGAGCCAGTGTTTAGGGGCCAAATGCTTCATAAAGTCCTCCAGACTGACCACACGGTGGTATCGCTTCAGGGGCTCTAATTGGAAATACTCACTATAAGGAACATGCACCTGTTTCAGAGGGACAGAGAACCATATCAAAACTTTGCAATTCAGTTTTTTCAGTTAAACTAATCATGTCAGAATTTAAATGTCCAAAGAGATGTATGAAATGTGTTTCGAGGCTCCTGCAGTCTCCAATGTCGGAGACGTCAATGGAGTGACATGTTGGTTGTGTTTACATTTGTAAAAGGGGGCGCGTGATGTCGGTAAACAATCCACGGTGGAACCGCTAGTGTTCGGTTCAGCATTTTGGCAAAAGCCAAAGATCCAAGAAAATGGTCCGCTTGGTTCCCAAACCGACCTAAAGAAGAACAGATCGGTGAAAAGCATTTCTTATTCTAACACAGACAAATACAGCCGCTTGTAATTGTACAATCTACACTCTGCATTTTTAAAGGCATTACACGTGATAATTTTGTCTTAATTTCATCGTATATCCCTTAAATACCCTCTTCTTCAAATCCCCTTAAGACATAAAAGCAAACAGCTCTAAACTTCTCAGATGTATGACATCTTTCTTTACCCATGCATGGACAATAAAGAATGTATCCATTTTCATCCCACGTCACCTCTGTAGCGTTTATAAATGTGCTCGTTAAAAACAATGACACATTGAAATAAGTTACAATGAAAACTTTCAAGCTCTTTGGTGTCGCTGCCATTGCTAAGCATCCGCTCACCCACAATGCATTGCGAGAAAAAGTTAACCCTTCACGTGCTGGAGAGTTTTGGCGCATGCGAATAGAAAGCACTTATTCGGGAAATAATGTAAATAGGGGAGTATGGAAGACCAAACCTGCAATAAATAACAATTAAAAATAAATCTAGTTTTTAAAAAAAACTAAAAATAATTAATAAAGCAAAAATATCACTTAAATTGGTCAGGTTGTGAGCCTTTTTGTTATATATTGTGCATTGCTCTGAGGGCATTTTCTTTATACAATCATACTTCATACAAATGCTGTCGTAAAATAACTTTTCTAAACTATAGTTTGTGTATATACTCTTATAGTATATACTCTTATAGTTTATAGTATGAAACATCTATGGGTTTATAGTCCTGTGTTTGCTGACTCCTTTATTTAACACTACAAACAACTGAAACAACTCAGATATCCCGGAGATATAACTAAAATGTTTTAGTTACATTTAGATGATTAATGACTAACTATATTTTTACTGCTGCTCAGAGGATCCTCTTTTATTCTCACACTGAGCTAAATCAGCATAAGTAAACAGACTCATTCATATCTGTCAGAACAGTCTGTTATTTACTCTAAAGTGCTTCATATGTAAGACATTAATTGGGTTGAATGGATGTCACATGTTAGAGTCTGAATCAGAACATTAAGCTTTCAATGCTACAATGTATCTTAATCCTTATTATTGAAAAGAGATTTAGTTTATAATTAAAAGAGATTAAATGTACACGTTTTTCTTATGGATGATTTCACATGTAGTGCACATAATGTCAATCTCATTGTTTATCAATGTCAAGTTGATTTTCAGGGGTAAGAACATAGCTTAACTGATTAACTGTTAACTGATAACTAAGAGTACACCACATTTCCTGTGCACATGCTAACCATTTAGCCTGAGATGTACTGTACTTGTGTTATTCTGTAATGATAAACTGATTTATGAAAACAGAGTTTAATGCTTAATCCAAAGTTCTTTTATAATGACCATCATTAAAACATGATAGCGTGATACCCTCCCTTTAATACGCTCAACATAGCTAATAATTAGCCCTTTATGTAGTGATTAATTAATATTTGAGTATCTATGAGTGTATGGTACTGACCTGCCATTGTATCCACATAAGGCATATAAATATATCACATGTAATGTATATATGAAACCAGTAAAGTTCCCTTAATCACCTGGTAATTAAACTGCAGTCCACAATCATTCATATTTAATAAACAATGATGTGTGTGTTTACGTTTGGACAGCAGTGTTAAAAATTATAAAAGATAACTATTAAAAAGGGTCTGTTCAATTGATCTTTATTGCAAGAGGGTTTGCTTAGCAAGAAGATAAAGTAGAAAATAGTACATTTAGACTCCTAAATTAGAGAGTGTTTGTGTGTGTGTGTGTGTGTGTGTGTGTATGTGTGTGTGTGTGTAGAAAAGTTTAACATTTACAATATGTAGAATATTCAGTTGCTATTTACTTACCCATGTTGTTTCAAATCTACATGACTTTCTTGAGAACACAAAAAGAATATGTAAGGAACACTGCTGACCTGACAGATCCACATTCGCTTTTTTACTGTATGGGGAAAAAATAAAACATACAAATCTGTAAAATGCTTCCTCTTGTGTTCCACAGGAGAAAGAAATACAGTTTTGAAACAAAAATGACAGTATCTGAAATGACATTTGGGTGAACTAGCCCTTTAAGACCACAGCACCCTGTAGCATTCATATATACCTCTGTTCACTCTTCATGTCTTTCATCATTATCTCCTGCACTCTGTCATCATGTTTCTCTCTTTCCTGTGTCCACTGCCTACCGTTCATCCCTGCTCTCTAATGACCTGGCCCATCCCCCACTTACTGAAAAGTTTGCATGCACATACACACACACACACACACGCACACACACATTTATACAACTATCTTTGTGGGGACATTCATTAAAACAATAAATTCTCTAGACCTTTACCCTAACCTTAACCATACCAACTAACTGCCTAATCCTTATCCTTACTCTAAACCTAACCTTAACGTAATTCTAACATTAACCCTAAAACTGAGTCTTTACCATCAAACAGGGGTGTCAGGAAGTGAGGACTGACCAAAATGTCATCAGTTTACTCTTTTTTCCCCTACGTTGATGGTCTAACTGGTCACATTGGTCATCACAAAGATTGTCCTGCACACGTACTCGCACACACACACACACACACACACACACACACACACACACACACACACGCACAAGACACCGTTTTTCATTGTTAGAGATGATTGTGATGAGAATATATTAGAGCAAAACTGAGCTCTTGCTCTCTAAAGGTGCAGTTCTGAAACTTCCTTCGGGTGAGGAAGCTAATCAGATATTCAAAGGTTTTAACAGAGTATAAAACAATTGCTTCTCTTTGTGTGCTCAAGCACGGCTTGCACATAGTTTTCATGATGAGAGAGAGGAACAGCAACTCAGAGAGAACCAATGTTTCCTCTAAATGTGAATCTGCTCAGTAAAGACCAGCTTTAGATCAACATGAATTTCAATGCTGGTTTAAAAACTGGCATAGGATGGTTTCTGCTGGTCTAGCTGGTGAACCAGCATAATCAAAGATGCTGGTGAAGCTGGTTGGCCAAAGAACTCTTGCCAGTGTGTAAAAAAATGAAAACTTATAATCCCCAACAAACCAGCATCCTGAGGACCAATTCAACTAAGAAATGTATGTAATGATTTATTACGTTACATGCTTATAGCACACATTCCTTTCTACTATATTATGAAGCTGAACACATTCAAACTTTTTGGTGTTATGTTTATGTCTTTGAAACTCAAGATATTGCAAGATATTGAAAGTGCATCATATTAAACATTTACACTATCATCTTATTAATGTCATGTTATCTATTTCTAAATATTATTAGGAAAGAGTGGTGGAGAACTGTGTGTGTGCATATGATGAGCATTGCTGGGTCCACCCATGTGTCTTATCAGCCGTGAACAGACGAGCACAGCAAAGATGGACTAATGGGTAATACTGCTGGCTATTGCCTCTACCTTACAGCTCAGTGTTTCCTACCTTCCCACACACAAACACACACTCTTCCCTCCCTCTTGCTCTCTAGTCTTTCTTTCATTTTGGAGCAGTGGTTCTCAGATCTCTTCAGAAAGCAGTTTATTTTCAGTAAATAAGCAATTGCTAACACTCAAAAACTGAGGAGACCTCTCAAAACAGTCACCTTATACATTAGCTTTTAATTAGTATTTCAATTAGTTTATTCTTAGTTTATACCCTGTGCATTGAAATAGCCTCACTTTATTTCGCAGTTTATGCTGTTTTAGTGCTTTATTTAATATCTACTTCTGCATAATACAGATAACCCCAGAGAAGAAAGCGTCAGAAAGAGTATTGTCTGAGAATATTGAAATCATCTAAACTCTCTCTTTGAACGCATTGCAAGGTTCCATGTTCACTATATTGGTGGTTTGCCAGTGCATCTAAGCTGTTTATCGCCTTCCTGAGCTAACATAAACCAACCATCTGCTTTTAACCAAACACATAAAAACATGCTCCCCTTAACCAACTGCAGTCCACAATTCAACAGCGCTGAGGGGGGAGAAAGCAGCCAAAGAGCCGATTTTGTGCACCAAGGACTGTTCGGGTGAGGAAATCCACTCCAGATGTGTACAAATCGCCTCTTGCCTAATTGCTATTGTTGTCATCAATGGCTTTTTTGAAGGGCTTTCATGATTTCATAATGCTGGGAGATGACAGGCTAAACTGAGAAGATGTCTTGGATTTCATTTTTAAAAATGAAGAGAAGGATTGCAGAGAGGCGGGGGACAAAATAAGAAAAGAATCAGGATGACACCAAAGCTGTTAGAGATTTGACTACTGGCTACTTACTCGTAAACAGCCACAGATGTTTCCCTGATGCCCTTCAAACACTCTCTCAGGCTTAATTTAGTGTGCATGTGTGTTTTTCCCCCTTTTCTGGTTCCTGTCATCATGGCATTCGTATAAAGAGGCAAATATCGGCTTTGTGAGTCCCATGGTTAATCAGAGAGTAATTAGGAGCTGGTTGAGAAGGAACGGAGGGCCGACTTTGCTTTGAAACTCACTCTCCCCTTGTTCCTCATAATAGGTTTTTTTACAAGCACTTTTGAGGTGGAGAGAGGAGAGGTTTTACTGGTGTGTGGCGTTTCACAGAGCACTTTAAAATCAATCTGGAGCGTCTAAATGACAGACCACCACTCCACTGTAATCAACCTGAATAAAGCCCAACCACAAAGCTGACAAAAATAAAAAATAAACAAACAATCAGATAACAAGCTCTTAGATGGGACTAGGAAATAGTTCTTCCTTGTGTTTGTGCTTGCTTTAGAGCTAAAAGAGAAAGTTCTGACCAAAATGTTGAGGGAATTTGATGTCTAACAGAGGTAACGTGTGTAGGTTTGTTTGTGTGCATGAAAGAAAGCGAGGGAGATTGTTAGTGGGCACTGCCCAAAATTAAATGAGCGCTTTGATTTTTCAACGACATCCTTCTGGACCCAATCAAGTTAGGTCATGTTCTGCATGTGGTTTCAGCATATTTATGTAGTGTTTTCAAACTGCCGTGATGGTGAGAAATGTTTTGTTTTTTTTGTACCATTTGTACCAAAGTAATACCTTTGAAATGTCATAGTACAAAACAATCAATTATATTCAATTATATTCATATAGTACCCTACTGAAAAAACTGAAAAAAATGTACTTTAATTTACTTTTAATTTACATGAAAACACACATAAGACCAACAATATTCCCCCACATGTTGTCCCAGCTAGCCTAGCAATTTAATATTAAACAATATTGCTAATTTGCTATCTCCCAGCATGCATTGCAGAATAAATAAATGATGTGGTTACTGTTATAGGCTTATTGTTTTCTGCTTGCTGCTTTTTATGCTGTTAGTTTTATATTGAATGCTCATTTATTCATTTAATGATATTTAATAATTGTTACTGTGTAATTGAGGTTTTTGTGTTGAGAACTACATGTATAGTATATATGTATGTATATTGAATTTGAAGTATGTTTATCTTCTAAGAGACAAAGATTCTTTACAAATCTGATGTTGCCTTGATATGAATTTATTGGCTGACTGAGACATTTAGCCTTTTTTAAGCAAACTAAATTGGACTGGCCAAACAAAGCTGTTGTAAAATCTCAATGCATCACACTGACAATTCCTTATTTTTACAGTTGAAGGATTCACAATATCACATTTTAGAAAACAATTCAGAGTTATTTGTTATTCCAATGTACATTAGATCTGTAATATACCCAAAGTGTCTAAGGTTTATTGCAGCAATACATTTATCATGGCATATCATAATATTGTAAAATGTCCATTTCTATGGATGTTACAGTACACGCTTTTCAAATGTACTTGAAAATAATGGTTACTGAATTCTGAATTCAGTTCTTACAAAGGTCTTCACTTTTTCAAAGGAAGATGGTCACAGAACATTCCACAAAACTTTCTTTCCTCACTGTGAGGAATTGGAATCCTCTTAGAATTAAATAGATCTGATTTGAATACATGGATTTTAACACATGCAATATTACTAGAAAAAGGAACAGTATGATACAGTCACCATCTCATTAGTATGTAAAAAACAACAGAATACATTTTGAAGAACTACCATTTTTACGCTCGTTTGGTATTCCTCTTTATGTAATTAATTCATTGACTAGCGTCTATTATTCAGGTAGCAGATCATATGTACAAATTAAAATGATTTTGTTTTTATAAACTACAGCTGCTCCCAGACTCACTCAACACCACCCACTTATACCTTTACTTAGCGTGTGAAGTTTGCCTGACCTTCTCTTTACATCCGTCTGGGATGTTTGCAGAAGTTTCTTCTGACCACTGACCTAAGATCAGTTATGCTTCTACTGATGTCAGAACACACTGACATTGTGGTGGAAACATAACAAAGTTATCAGCAATAAAGGTCACTGAACAATAAAGCAACAAACTGATAAAATATAGATAAAGATACATTTTAGTGTCTTTTTAACACCACTGTACAGTTCATTAAATCACAAAAACTATCTTAGCAAAATATATACAAACAATAAAGTAAAATAAAAATATTTGTTATAGAATACATTTATGCAGCAGCTCTCTAAATTGGTTTATAAGAGCTGGTTAAAAGCAGAGGTTAAAAAGTGAATTCTCTGTTCAGTTTTTCCTCAAAGAATCACGTTCTTTAAAAATGATTAGTGTATATTTGAAATATTTTTACAAATGGCTTTTTAGTTCACATTCATAAATTTAGGAAGGTGCACCCTAAACATGTGTTTATATGGTTATGTGATAATCATTTATTTTTCCTGAAAACTCTTTGCTCTTAAATTATTTCCTGTATTAATAAAAATCTATAACATGGTCATTGCAGCACACCTATTTAATAAAAGTTAATATTTAATCTTTTTCGGAAATCTTTTTACAATGCTTGCCATTTGACCAACGAGGGATCACTTTTTTATTCTTTCTTATTTATATAAAAACCCCAGTTCCCAACCTTTAATCATCTTATACCACATAGTGTGCAGTCATTTGGGTTTTCCCCCTTGATCTTGCATCCTGATGCCTTTTCATATATCCTTCAGTGTAAATTAGTTTAAATTAAGTAGAATGTACAAACTGTTCCGCGCTTACTCACATCGTTTGTAAAAATGTTGCATAACAAAGTCAATACGGTAAACATTTAAAATCCAAGAATTTGTTTGTTTTCATCTTCTTCTATAGGTCAATAAACGAAAACTTATTTTCGTCAAGCACCAGATTCTTTTGTCGAACAATACAATAGAACTTATAGTTTGTTTTTCGTTAAAAATATGGAAACAGTGTTTTCAGTTTATTTTGAAATCGAAGATAAACGTAAGGCAGTAATTAATAATATATAAACTATGTACTTTTCAAAGTGTAATGTGCGTTTAGAGAAAAATTAAGAAATTAGTTTTTAATCCAATACATAAATTCGTTCAGTTAAACATCTCTTCCGGGCGTTCAGACATCCAAACGCTCTTTCATGAACTTCCCCCTACAGCTCAAGAAAGCCGCAAAAATTCCGTTTTAAAACTAACTGATATTATCACTCCAAATGATGAATAGGTGTCCAGACATTTATCGTCTAACTTTTTGAGCAATTTCTTCAACAATTTCAGTTTAGCAGTCTTGAAACTTTTATGAGAACATTTAATTTCACTCAGGGGGCAGGAGGGATCTTTTATATAGAAACTTGGAAAGGTTTCGCCCTTTAGCATTGAGCACGTCGAGTGGCTTATATTGAAGACCCTTGTTTCCCCACCCCCCTACATACGCTGTGTCACACACACACATCTATCCGCTGGTCGAAGGGGGAGGGTCGGGTAGTGAGGAAACGAGCTGGTATGCCCTGGAAGTAATTCCCCCACCCCCCCACACCCAAAAAACACACAAGGTGAAATGGGACCATCGGGAACTTACACGTGAAACACGCTCTTCATCCTTCACAAATTACACAGTCTCTCCAGGAACACAACTACCCATTGGCAATAAAGCAATATATATCGCAATATATAATAAGTATGTATAAACCTACTTGTTAATTTAGTTATAATTGGTAAATGGAACATTGCCAGATTTAGTGTCCACACAAAAATCAAGACATTGACTTAAGTTTGATCACACTTAAGTTTTATTGTTTATGAATGACCTTATGACCAACATAACAAAATTTCAAATAGCTGAAAAAACTTAATGAAAGTGTTTTTATTTAACATTTGCAAACCTACAAGCATAAACGTGAAAAGTAAATTCTTAAGCTACCAATGAATTAGTATTCAAACGTGAAAACTGATAAGAAATTCAAATGACATTTAGAAAAATAGCTACACATCTTTTCTGCAAACCTTGACTGTTCCACCATACTTTGAGCTCAATTTATCAATTACTTCAGTGATTAATTGTGTATTATTTAATGAAGGCATAAATAGAGATTGATCAAAACGTAGTGATAACAGTTTGCATTGTATCAAGACACAGCAAAGTATCATGTTTAACAGCTGAAAAGAGAGAGTGCTACTTGACTTAGTCACCTTGCATTAAGATGCTGTATTAAATTATTTAAAAATGCTATCGCCTTTCCAGTTCCCTTTGCTTTCGATAATCATTCACCTTTGAGCCTTATCAGTCCCGCCAATATCTATCATTAATCATAACACTGTGCAAAACACAATCCTCTAAAACGCACAATACACAACAGTTTACCAACCCCTGTAGAAGTTTGTGAAAGTGGCCTGACGTCACACTCCCACAATGCTCGCGCGCCCCATAACTCGACTGCTGCAGCCTGAGGAGCGCGAGACACTCAGGCCCCGAAAAAAGAAAAAAATAGAGAAAAATTAGGAAAAAATAATAAAACAACAGATCAGGAGGAGAAAGACCGGGAACAGTGGCGTGGGGCTCCCACGGTAAGTTTGCGTTTATTCGGTACTGGAATGTTACGAGGGTTCCTTGTGAAATTGACTAATGCGGTGCTGGAAAGTTTTTGGTGGGCTACTGCTCGTTTTTTTCTGCAAGTCGTCATAATGTAGCTGCACGTTCAGAAGAGATGTGTGCATGTTTTTTTAATGAGATACCGATAATTAATATAACTGTACAGCCCGGTGATCAGTAAGAAAGATTGCACGAGTGATTCATTGTAAAACAGTGGCGGTATTTTCTCTCGAGCCGACGTCATTTATTTTTGGCTTATTTTGTAAAACAGTGTTGAGGCTCCGGGTATTTAATTTTTAATTACACGTTCGCTCGAGCTTCGTAAACTTCATCGATAAATACGCCGCGGATGCAGAACTTTCAGTTTGTAAACAAAATGCATTTGCGTGATCATCGACTGTACTGTACCGATTGATATTCAGTGTTGTTTTGTTGTGAATGGCTTAATTTTAAGTAATTTCTGAATATTAATGTCTCACAGGGAGCATATGTCAGTGCTGTGCCAGGGAACGTAACTGTTGAGTTTAAAACATTGGTTTAAACGCATACATTTGTTCCATTTTTCCAGTTAATCTCTTGTATTTGTCTATGTGTATTTAGTTTAGTTTTTGGTATGAGTTAAACCGGAGCTCTAAACATACAACTATTTTTGTTTGTCTAGTTTTCTGTCCTGCTTCATGCTATAGCTCCATGCTGCAATAGCTTATCTAGAGCTCGTCATTTGTTTGCCACTGATCGGATGTTCCTGAACGGATTGTGACTTTTGTGTCTTTTGGCATCTTCTGTTCAAAGATACTTAACAAACAATAACGTCAAGAAGTTGACGTGTATGAGGTAGGGGTCTGCCTCATTTTAATTTTAACCTAGTATTCGGCGTCACAAAAAGGTGAGTATTCTATTGTAAATCATGTATGTCACATTGTTAAGAATCACTCTGCTGAGAAATTAACGAGGTGTGCATGTATAGTAAACATTGACGCATCCACGAACTTCATGCTTTAAGTGCTGATACCATCAACTATAATGTCAAAGTAATAGATCGGAGAACTCACTGAAGTATTGCATAGACGAAAACCGTCATATAATGTTCCTTCTAATTGATTTCAAAACTTAATACACATACTTCTGACCGATCTTTAATTCATCCAGTGGACGTCATTGCAACACATGCTCAGACACCTGTAGCCGGGCACGCTGATATCTCTTCTTAAATGCGTGCAGTAATACATTAAACATGTTATATAAAGGTAAAAAAGCATGTAGTCAAGTTTTTAAATAAGAAATGTCTATAATTTGCACTTGTTTGTGCTAAAGAAATGTAGTTCAGCTATCAGTGACAAGAGTCTAAAACACTTAAGATACTTTTACTTAAGATATATGCATGGGATGTATGTGAAACGCGACCTTTTAAAGGACTCTACAAAAGTGATTGATAAAGAACAGGTTGGAACGAGTTGTTCACGTTTGGCGCTTGCGCTCCATCAAGGCCCTCAACTTCCACTGCCTCGAGCTACATAATAAGGAAATGGAAGTGAGATCGTCACGAGACAGTGCTTTTGTTATTGACATTGCCGTTTCTTGCATGTTGAAACGCATATTGTTACGCGTGAACGCGTTTTGAGAGCGTTTAGTTTTCAGCATTAGTGCTGGTAAGGGGCTCTTTTGCTTGGATCTTGACCAGGGTTTGATGAAAGAAAGCAAATAACATAATTTGTGTCCCTGCATGTCAAAGTGTACACCTTGAGTTTATATTTTAGCATGAAATAACTACCAGAATTGCTTATAAAGGGTGATAGAGAGCCCTTTATAGTTCTTGTTTGATCTTAAATTGTTATTAGATCAAATGGTTTGTGTTTTTAACTCAATGCAGGGCATTCGTCAAAACAAAATGTATTTGCTTGGCTTTTCTCGTTCAGTTACTTTTAACAGGACCTTATAAAATAGAAGTCCGGTCTTTTTGAAGATATATAGGCTGCTTGTTTCTCTGTGTTGTTTCTGGTATTGCAGCACATTTAAACATTTGTAGAAAGTTTTAAATGAACAGTCCTTAGCAGTTTTTGTGAATTACTGTTCATGTGCTCTCTAGAACAGCTAACACGCTTGATTCAGTGTGTGTGAGTTAGAGAGAGAGGGGGGGGTTTCCCACATCCCACAATTCCATGCTTCTCGGTGGGTAACAGGCTGATTATCATGAGAAAGCACATCAGAGAGGTTAATAGGTAGGACAGGCTTTGGAGAGCACAAACGCTACTTAATAGCCAGTGTAGAATAGGGATCAGCTCTCATATCAGTCCTTATATCCTCTACTTACAGCAGTGAGGAGAGAACAGGAAAGATGCTGAGCAGGGCCGTACGCAGGGTTTTAGAAATACCGGGGTACATTAACTGAGGTTGCTATCCCTTTTACCATGGTGAACTATCCCTTTAACTTTTTGAGCACAGACCAGACATGGACATATCAAAAGAGAAAAAGTTGCATACACTTGAAGGTTGTTTGTAAAAAAAAAGAGAAAATTAATGTAAAGAAACATTCATTTTTGTAGTTGCATTTTGCATTGGTGGATATTACTGTCAGTTGTTTAATATATTTATAAGAAAACAGTCATCAAATATTACAAATTAGCTATTTACATAGCGAGCACCATGCTAAAATTCACGCCCAGCATCTGTGAACAGTAACCACTGCAGCCCATCTTTTTTCATTTGATTAGCCAGTAACTCCCGCTGTTATGCTAACCAGACCATAGATCAGTTATCTAGACATTTTTCTAAAACGTTGGCTGCACCAAAATACAGTTAGGTTTTTAGACTATTATTTCACAACTTTTATTTTTTTATCACTGAAAAAATACAGAGGATCTCAATTGCGGGTACGGCCATGATGCAGAGTCTGAGTTCTGAGTTACTTTAATATAGCTATTTATTCAGTATTGTAATGTAAGCAATATGTGGCAGTAAGATGGCCACATGGTTTAGTTTGTATTTGCAATCACAAGCAAATAGTATGTATTTATGTTTCCATGTGTGAAACAGACATTTGGGAGTATTTATGTGGGCAGTTAAGCATTTCATGAACAGTAGCAGTTGAGCCGGTGCTGCCCTGGTCACTCAGTCACCCCATAAAATAGGGAGGAGAGAAAGAGAGATAAAATCAGGCCAAGTTCACAAGGGCAGTTTAACTCCAAGCGTCTAACACACAAAATTTAATTCCTATCAGTAAATGATGCATGACGACTATCTTAATGAATCTTATGTTCTGTTTTCATGTTTGGGACATCTGTGGACTTTTATGGAAAAATGGAACTAATCTTCATAACATATGAAGCAAATGCTTTCATTTAACGTAGGGTAATTTTATGTGTCATTTAACATACAGTTAATAAAATACAATGTAAATGCAGATGTCACATTAAATAAAAGAATTTGTGTTTTGATCCAAACAAATTAGCGCCAAATATTTTACAAGCTTTCAATGTTTTTAAAGCGTTTTGTATTAGGTAAAAAGCATGAGCCGGTCGTAACATTGTTGTGACAATTTGAAATAATGGGTTCTCCTACTTGGCCTTTTATAAAGTATGTAAAAAATTTGTTTTCTAAACTTTTAGCATTCATCAAGTTATGTATAATGAACGCATTAAGCAAAGAACCAAAACTTAGAATATATTAAGGTTATTACAGCATGTCAAATATATAAAGACTTCAAGCTTAGATCATTAAACTTTTAGTTTAGAGACAGTTTAGAATCTAATTCAATTGCTTAAGTCATACAGCTAATTGTTTACTAATAAGACCAGTAATAATTTCTTCCTTAACCTTTTTACTGTCCTTTTACCTGTACATTAACTACAGCTACTGTAAGTTTTAAAAGAAAAAGGAAGCAGAAAGAAAAGTTTCTAACTAAAGAATGAGATGAGGATCTGAACTTAATTGTAGGAGTTTAGAATTGCATTAGTTTCTGCATTCATCAGAACTATAAACTTTATTTTCGCATCCTGAGAGCAAAGCATCCTTGTCTAGTGAGCAGAAGAACAAGTAATAGAAAATAGAAGTCATAATATGTGTGTATATACATGTGTTGTCAAAAATATAGATTTTCGCTAAATATCCATACTGAAATATATGAAACGGTACCAATACTAATTTCCTGAAGTA
>JAZGTJ010005052.1:0-28698 GCA_036877575.1 Botia almorhae
GCAGACAAGTTTTGGACAGGTTGACGAGAAAAGAATTTGAGAGAGAAAGAGAGAGAGAGAGAAAGAGAGAGAGAGAGACTGTATAAACCCAGTGTATATAATAAACAAAAGACATTAGACACCGACAAAATATGCATAGAGAAAAAACATGAGGCAGTGAGATGTAAACAGACCGGATCAGTAAGAGATGACAAGAGTGTGAAGAACCAAATAAGATCAAGGTGACCCACCTGGTGAGCAGGGTTTTACAAGATCCTCCACCGTCAGCTGAGGTTTATGCACAAAACAGTGGTTTCCATAAAGCTCCAGCAAAGCGTGAGGGTTTGTTTAATACGACAGAGCTGAATATTGAATACAGTGGGAATGACAGTCTAAAGGACACTGTTAGATGAAGTGTCTGGACAGGACGTGTCTCTGGGCTGTAAGCTTTTGCAGTCCACTTCTCGTTTTGCATTCTAAAGAGTCGAAGCTCCGCGACACTATTAAGGGCGTCGATAAGTTGCACGCATCAGTTTTTTGTCAGCTGTTCGGTAAAGCCATTAATCACTCCTGATATTTAGACATAAACGTCCAAATTTATCTCGAAACACATCAATTATTCTGTTCCTTGTATAAACGTTCAAATTATGGTTAATAACATTTTAATCGCTCGCGTTTTATCACACTAGCTGAAGACAAAAGCACACGCGTCGCAACAGACACGCACCGCTTGAACATGAATATATATTATTTATATTTCGGCGTTTTGCGCATCTAACAGATCTGTTTTAGCTCCGCGGTTCCCCGGGGAGATTTTCCAGCGTTTGACCGCAGAACAATCCAAGCATATAAACTGATAATCACATAAATGCCTCATTATGTTTTCATCAGTATACATTTAAAGTTCCTGGAAAGCAAAAAGAAAATTGAAGGAAATTTGCGCACAGCTCAGCAGGGAGAGTTTTGATTAATTGCAGGTCAGTTTTGAGTAAGTTAGGCGTGCGTGGGAGACGCGCGCAGAAAATTACGACGAAATTAAGGACGTACTTTTAGCGCAGAAACGCCTGGAACCTCTACTACACTTTCAGCATATGAAGCAGACTGACTGTGTTTATCCCTGTACCGTTTACTTCAGTTGAAACTCAGCACGCAGACGTTTGAGATTGGATCCACGTCGAGTTGTATTTTACGCTTTCCGGTTAGTTTAACACTTGAGTCGGCTCATGAAATAAAAATGAGTCAAACAATCATGTCGGGTCAGAACTGTTCTATTTTTGGCTCTGGGGGTCTCGCTGTCAGCCGAATGAAGGAACGATGCAAATTGTCTCCCTTATCTTCTGCTGTTACAATTATTTCGCCTCTGAAGTTTTGTGTAACTGTGTGCTGCAGTTTTCAGGCGGCCAGAATTTCTTGCAGAGTGACCTTGTAGAGTCTGCTGAGTAAGGCACTTTTCCCCTTTGCCTGATCAAAGGTCTCCCCTGCTAACAGGGTCAGCGTCTTAGAATGTTGGCTAACATTCTCTAAAAGTTCTCTTAATGTTATGAAAAATGTTATCGCAGCAAGGTTAGTAGAACATTTTTCTAATGCTATATATCATATATCAAAAACGTTATTCTTAAGTAATTAGTGGAACGTTTAACAAAACAGAATTAACAGACAGAATCAAAAAGATTTGAATAACGTTCATATAATCAAGCAATATGTTAATACAACATCTAAAAACTGGATGCTTTGAACGTTCTTAATGCTTTCAAAATAACATTTTTGGAATGTTTTTATTAATTAATGGAAACATTCTTACATTCTTACCCCACCTTTAAAGTAAAAAAAATCATTCAAAAGCATTCTAGTCAAACGTTCTTGAGCATTACAGAACCCATGGTTCCGTTCCGAGATGTTCTGTGAATTGTAACTTCTACCAGTATTTCTGTGGTCACAGAATGTTTTGATGTTTGCTCTGGCCCGTGCAGAAGAAAGCTCGCTTATCTGACAGCTTATCTCCTGTGAGCCCCCAGCACCTCAACTATCGACAGCTCCGCTCCGCTACTGCTCTGAAAGCTGTGCACAAATCGTTCCGCTTTTTCAGACAGGCGTGATCCTGGATGCACAAAACCTGATGAAGCTGGAGGGCGGGAAATGAAGCTCCAATCTCATTGGTTGCTGGACTCATGATCGGATGAAGCTGCAGTAACAGTGTGCAACACTCTCAGAAAGAAATCTTATGCTCTTTAAAAAAAACTCTTGCTTGAGGCCATTTAGGAGACGGATGGAGCCCCTCGATTCAAACATGTGTCATTTTAATTAATGTGTAACCAAGGTGACATCACCTAATTATGTAACTTACCGCCTTTAAATTTAGCTGGTTCATGTGATGCGTCGTTTGAAAAATTGACATGCCGTGGGATGAATCCATCCTAGCTGAGCGCTTTAGGAACCTTGAAATCATTTTACACGTTGTTCTGTATAAAACGATGTACAATTTTTGCGTACACATTGTCATAAATGATTATTTCATTTAGAAGGCCAGAGAATAATGCATTTAAATATTAACAGGAAACAAACCACACTTACACTGTTTGTAAATAACTTTATTTTAGGTGGAAACGTGTCTACAGCAGCTCTCTACCGCATCAAACGGAGAAACATGGTGTCTATCAAGTGAAGGTCTCTCACAGTGTAGACAGCACACAGCATCATTATCAGAGTAACACTCAATGTTTGGACAGTGTTAGATCATTGATCTGAAGATCTTAAACAAGCCCTGTGCCATCTAAAGCAGAACTGCTTGTATCACTACTGCCCGTATCTCCTCATAGTTTTGATCCATTCTGGTGATTTGGTTTATTTGGAAGGTTCAAGCGAGTCACAGATTCTGTTCCTCTGATTGCTGCTGATTGTTATCGCTCTGTTTCTGTTGTTGTTGTATTTATTATATACTTATCTATGCAAGTTAAATACTGTTACCCTGCTCGAAGCTAGGAGTTTGTACCGTCATGTTGCGCTTGTTTACTGGCTGTTTATTGGTACTTTAAAGACGTGCATAATGTACGTCTCTCTATACTACCCCATATCTACGCTTAAACACTACAACAACTACCTTACCAAGTATTAATGAATAGTAAAATTAGGAGTTTGAGGCAAAATGTATAAAACCAAATCCCCTCTGATGCAATATTTCCTGATTTTTATGTTCTCTTTTATTTTACAGTAAAATGCCTCTAAACTTCTGGTGAAAACTTCACGTAAAGTTTGATGTAGAGCTAAATGATTCACTGGAGTTTGGTGGGCGGAGACACAGCTGAAGTTTCTGCTGCAATCAGATACTGACGGACAAAAGTATGCGATGCTGACTTTCAATAGATCAGCAATCATGTGCACTTGTATTTAAAGAACTTGCCAGTTCAGTGATGTCGTAATGGGTAACCACACAGGTTGTGATGGCATGACATTGATTCAGTCAGGAACGCTGTCATTCGTAAAGGAATATGAGAACCACTCATTTATCCCGCTGGTTATATTGATTGTCTTGTGCTGGAAGAGCTTCAGACCAAGCGTTGATTTTTGTAATTGCCCATAGGAAGGAAAATTGAGAGATTAGATGGATAACAGATGGAGACGTTTGCTTCTGTGTCTCAGCTATTTCACCTGAGAAAAAGACCCAAAATTCTCACAGACGTCTCCATTGGAGTTTCAGAAGATCTCAACAATGTCTCAAACCGAGCTCAGATTTGTCTGCCATCGTAAAGTCAATATTATTGAAGTTTTCTATATGAACTCAAACTTTACTCATCAAATTTACGCAAATCCAGATTATTGCTACAATATAGATTTATTATACAGATTATTGAGTTGATACTGAAACACAACAGAGATCTCCATCAGAGCAACCACTGAAAATACACGTTTTCCTCATTTCCGCCTGCTTCCGCCTTCGGAAGCAGTTTGTTTTCCAAGCGATGACGAATTTGAGATCAGCACAACCCTGACCTCAAACTATGATCATCTAGCTGAGGTAGTCTTCAGGAAATCAATACATTTTGAAAATAATGAGGAAAGGAAATGAAGTGTATTGTTGACATAAATCATAATCTGGAGTTTCACTCGCTTGTACTCTGACCATGTTAAGGTCTATAATAGTAGTATTTGTTCTATAAAAGTCCACCAGCATCAAACCAGCATGCTAATTCATGCATTTAGCAGACGCATTTATCCAAAGCGACTTACAGCACATTCAAGCTATACATTTAATCAGTACGTGTGTTTCCTGGGAATCGAACCCACGGCCTTTTGCGCCGCTAACGCAATGCTCCACCAGTTGAGCTACAGGAACATTTCGCAGGTCTTTTCAGCAGAGAACTGTGCACTTTTTTAACACACTTGGTCCCCTTTGTTCTTATTTCTGCACTTTATCATACTTTGCCATAAGAGTGTAAGTTTGGAGATCAGCTATTCCTCAATGTCCAGTGAAGGACGTTGGCCGACTCTTCTGGTCTTTCTTCCTCAGAAATCATGTGAAAATAAATGGTCTGCCGTACAGAATTGCATTAGTTCCTGTTGGAGTTCTCTGCCTGTTCCGGTATTTCACCACCAGGTTTTGTTCTAGAGATTATGAAAAGCAATGAGAGCACAGAGTTCAGGTCAGAGCAGACATGATCTGCATTCACTCGCTCTAGTCTCTGTCTGTGTTGATCGAGCTCGGTTCAAAGGCTCGTGTCTTTTGACTGTTTTATAACATAGACAGTAGCGCTGCACCTGCAAATCAGATCGACAAACACACTTTTCCACACTAGACAAATAGACACACACACACACACACTTCATTGGTTGTGCATTCCCTGAGAATCAAACCCATCACCTTGCCATTGCTAGCACTTCTGCTAGCACTACTCTTTACCAGGTTAGTTAGTTTGTTTGTTAGTTTGTTGGTTAGTTGGGTGGGTAGGTATGTAGGTAGGTCTTTTTCTAGAGTTTATGATTTGCACACACAAATACACAGCCTTAAATACTTCCTGTTTCCTTGAAAGATGGATGGACATTGCACACAGCATAAAACACACACACACACACACACACAGTGGTGAACTGATTAAATATCACCACTTTTGCAGGCAGTATTTTAACGCAAGTAGAGCTGTTCTGATCGATGGCTGGGATGTTTGATTAGACGGCTAATTGAAGGAAAAGCAGCTCTCAAAGAGAGAGAAGCACTAGAGAAGTACACTACACTGGCCCTCTCCTAATGATGGTGAATTCGAGATGTTTTCCTTGAGGCATTCTGAACTACAGTCGTGTGGAGATAAATATCAGTATGCGGCTAAAATATTTCAATTCATTAGTTTCGCTCTTTAGCGTTTTCTATATTCTGTATTCTCTTGTTTAACTCGATTCTCTCCGTGTCTCCCTCAGGCTGGGTTTTATAAAGGTGTAGCAGGATCTCAGGTGACTCTCTCCAGTCTGGTGAATCAGAGCAGGGCCATGCTGGAGGAACAGGCCAGACATCTGCTGACCGAACCCGAGAGGCAGACGATGGGTTACTACATCCAAGAGTACCGCGACGGCCACATTGGTGTTGAGCAGCTCGTGATGGCACTCTTTGAGTTATTTAATACACATGCTAAGGTAAAGAGATTTCTTTTTACATTTTTACGAGTACGAAGAGGCGTTTTTCACGAGTACAGAACGAGAGGCTTGCTGCTAAATGCCGTTGTGACATTAATCAGATCCCACAAGAACATAAAATTGGCTGATTATCATTTTTTGGTTTTGCTGTTTACGTTTCATATTTAGCATTACCAATATTTGAATGCGAAGTGTGAAATATCAAAATATTTCTCCTTTCACAGCCCAATGTATCGACAATTGAAAGTAAGCTAAAATAAGTTACTACAGTGTACATCATTTTTGTGTACATCACCAAAGAGATCTATGTAACTTTTATGAAATGAATTTTTTATTATTAATATAGAAAAAAATCGTGTTTTCCAGTTTTTGTAGATTGGAATGGCAATGTCAGTTGTTTACGTTTATAAACGTTTTAAAACTCATTCGATTCAACCAATCAGCAGCAGCTCAGTCACATTCACAGCTGTGTGTCGGTGTGTGTGTGTGTGTGTGTGTCTGCAGTTTTCTCTGCTGTCAGAGGTGAGGGGCATTGTGACCCCGCAGGATGTGGAGAGGTTTGACGGGCTGGTTCTGAGGCGAGAGATTGAAGCTCTGAAGGCGAGACAGGGAGGTGCTGGCTTTCAAGATTCCTTCTCCATGGTGTCGTACCCGGACACTCTGGCCTCGTCCTCAGCCAGCTACATGACCAACACCACCCTCAGCTCTGCAAGGGTAAGAGGGCAGAAACAGTGTGTTTCGTGGATGAAAAGAGTGTTTCATGGATGTATCTTTTCTGCACCTGATTACAGCTGCAGTCGGTCACTTTTTCCACTCTACCGCCATCTCTGTTTGAAACGCACAATTGCAGGTTACTGGACCTAACATCGTAAATTATTAATCATTATTATAAACTTACAGAAACGGTATAAGGAGATTGTATTGAGCACTGACCTGCCATGTACTTGCTCAATAACTGATTTCGGTTCATTTTAAACCCAAAAAAGTTACAGATTGTAGCTTTAAATAAATAAATTATGCACATCAGGTAAGTGCACAGGTGCGCACAGAGTGCTGGATGCAATTTGTGTGGCGCAATTCCTGGTCTTGAGGGCTGGTTCTGAGTGCATGGCTTGCAGGAGATGCGACACACTCCTGTTATCACACTTTGTTAGCACTGCACTCTACAATAAGCATAACTGACGTAAGAAGGCGACATATTTGTACTCTGATGCCATGGACGTGCTGTGTGCTATATCAATACAATAAAAATAGATTGCAGGTGGTTTGTGAATAAGCTGCGTGTTTGTGCGTTAAAATACTGCTTGCAAAAATGGTGATATTTAGTCAGTTCACCACTGTGTGTGTGTTTGCGTGTGTGTTTGCGTGTTTGTTTGTGTGTGTGTGTGTGTGTGTGTGTGTTTGTTTGCGTGTGTGTTTGCGTGTTTGTTTGCGTGTGTGTGTATGTTTTATGCTGCGTGCAATGTCTGTCATTTCAGGAAACAGGAAGTGTTTAGGGATGTGTATTTGTGTGTAAAGAATGAGTAGAAGACACTGTTGTGTGTGTGTGTGTGTGTGTGTGTCGTCTAAATAGCAGTTTTCGAAATTGGTGGACAATTTTGGCACAATGGAGATGAATGTGTACTGATTACTATGATACAAAATGGAGGCTTCTAAAGTTACTGGGGAAACGGCTTTTGTCCTTTCTGTCAAATGCTGTTTTTCACCTCGTCGAGGTTTCTTTTTGAAAGTGCAGTTGTGGAGATTTGAGTGTAACTGTCTCAGGGGTTTGTGATGTCGGTTTGACAGACAGATAACTGTTTCCTGTCAGGTTTATAAATTGTGTAAATGACAGATGAGAGTTTAACAGCCAATTCCCTATCCCTCTTAATAAAACAGGAAAGACTGCTCTGGCTGATAGACATGATGGAGGTACGTTAACACTTTTAAACACTCCTAACCTTATAAATATTTACCATAATAAACAGTTCCTGCCAAAATACTATGCATTGGTTAATGCACAGTATACTATGCATACTATACAAAATACTATGCATTTTAACCATTGGTTAAAGGTTTTCAAAACCCCATAGTTATTTTTTTAATTATAGTTTTACAGCAAATGTAATTAAGAAAAAGAAACTGGTAATTTTTGTAAGGTTGTGTGTATAAACACACACATGATCAAACATACACTCATACATATTTAGCATGCTGTGTTTTGGGAGCTGTTTGTGTCTCTCACACACACATATCAACAACACACAAAACACACACTCATATTATAGAATGATCTTGCTGTGGTGTGGACTTGAATCTGTTTCTTTTGCATAAACAGTGATGTGATCTAATCCACATTCTTTGCATGGATTGAACCTTCTTGACTCACTTCCGTGTGTGTACATGTTTGTTTCTGTAAATACACTAGTACATGTCACAAATCCAAAATAAGTCACCTGTGATCTTCATCATGGGTCATTTCCAAGTGTCGGTGTGTATATGAGTGTGCGAGCACTTTTAAAATGAGTGTGTGTTTTTAAGCGTACGTGTTTGTTATCCAAGCTTTTGTTTGTGCCCTCCTCTGTGGATTGGTGTTATTGTAAGCCTGCCAGTTCTGACTCCGGTAATCACAAGCAAGAGCAGTGGCCCACAACCGTAGCCCTGTGGATCTCCGTTGACAGAATGTTCACTCTGGGACTCTTGCGACGTTACAGCAACTCATCAGCCCAACGTGGAGCTGTCACAGCAGATAAGCTCCTGCAGACATAAAGCACAGACTTTACAGAGAGAGCATCCTCATTCGTGCTCTACTGGAGCACAGCAGGGAATTGTGAGAAGGTGGAAAACTCTGGCCAGCACCAAGCACAGTCAGTGTTTTCAGAGCAACGGATGTCAGGTTTAGTTTGAAGAGAGGACGGAAGGGATGGACGCTCACATTCTGTTCAGGCCAAAAACACACATCATTATGGAACAGGTGTACAAACTGTAACATTTATTTAACTAGACAGTTAACACAGCACACAGTATTGGTGTATATGCTAGTTAGTGCTGTATGTGGACAATAACACAACAGTGAATGATAAACACATCTTAAAGTGTTACAGTGACCTTTTAACCCGTAGAATTTAGAAATAAATGCATAATTCAGCTTAACAAGAGATACCATGAGTTAAAATATATAAATACATTTCCACCAACATTAATAAAATTGATTTGTCTGCAAATAAAAAAATCACATCAAAATATAAATATACCATAAAAATGTTATACCAGAAATGCGATAAACATATACAAAGTAAGGCTGCTTGTCTAGCTGCAAACAAATGAGCTCATAAGCCTATTTTTGTGAGCAAGGTGAGCGAGCAAATAAAGGGAATCGATGAGGCGTTTGTTTTGTGGGGGGGTATAATGAGGTAAATCACAGGTCTGAATGCAGTGAGCTGTCGGCTTTGACTCACAAAAACTCCCTTTTTCCAGCTGAGCAGTCACACCTGCTAAATCAGGACTTTCCTTGATGTGTGTGTGTGTGTGTGTGTGTGTGTGTGTGTGTGTGTGTGTGTGTGTGTGACAGATGCCTGTTAGACAGAGGAAATGAGACTGGCTGTGAGATGGAACCGCAGGGCTGTAAATGAAACCGTGGTGCGATGCCCCTCTGTGAAATGGGCCCTTACTGAAATGCAATTTGAAACAAACATTTGTTTGGGGATAAATACACAGCTGTGCTTTCATTTGTTGTCATTTCTTTGTCCCTCTTTTGTTGTGTCCCTCCCAGAATGACAGTACGACGGAGAACAACAGAGAACAATCTCTGGAGCAGAGCAACGCCCTGCCGGACGTCTCTCTGGTAAGGACCTCTATTTTAGAAGGACGAGTATGATAGTGTACTTAGTGTACTTCCTTACTGCCTATGTAGGCAGCTAGATATGTAGTCTGCAAGAGGCTTGAATCTAGACAATGCAGGAGACACAGTGTGGTACATAATTAGATTTGGGCAAAATATTGTATTACGTATTTTAAACTATTAATTCTTTTCAGTACTGAATGAATAAGTACATTTAGAATTCACATAATGCTTTTGGAACAACTTTTGCCTTGAAATGCTGCAGCTGCAGGTTTTGGAACGGAGCCCTTGAAAAGCACCAGAGACAGTTTAGGACCGGTGCGAAGACGTCGTTCTCTTTAGTTATTACAACACAGTGTGGTCTCAAATGGTTGTGAAGGCTTGGCTACACATACATCTGGTCGTTTTTTGAGAGTGAGAGAGAGATAGTGAGGTGATGCTGATACCATCCGTGTTTACTTCCTGTTGTGAGCGAGATGGTCAGGGAAGATTGGGGTCTTTCTCCAAAAGTTTCCTGTTGGTACTTTGATAAAACCCTGTCATGTACCAACAGCTCTGTCATACGATGAAGGAAAAGACGGCAATGGGTCAGCGGTGTGTGAACGCGATGTTTCCGGAGAATTCTCAGGCCCGGAAAAAACCCACGCAGCTGACTCACATTTCAGTTTGATTACTTTGACACCTCATTCATCCGGCAGCTGCACACCTCGCTCAAACCTAATTTCTTCATTTCCGTTGTTTGTTTTTTTCATTTTGGCCTGAATGAACCAATCTGAGAGAATGTTGTCTGAAAGTTCTGTGAAGAATGTTGTCTGAGTCTTCAAAGCAGTGAATTATGGGTAATCGTCTGTTGTTGTTTGCTTTAGGTGTGTGTGAATACGGTGTACTGTAAGTTGCACTGTATGACGGTTTGATGATATTTGATGCACTGCGAAACGTTTACTTACCCTCTCAACTGAATGACATCATAATGCTGTCCTCTTTCATCCTAGGATGAGGTACAATCCGCCTCAGATTCCCCTCCCTCATTTAAACCACCTCCTCCTCCAGGTGTTCAACGCCGCCCCAGTCGAAAGGCCACGCTTAGTAAACGGCCGTCTTCCACCTCGTCCCAATCTGGCTTATACTTCACCGCCCCTTCCCGTACACTGATCAAAGACCCCAGAAATCCCCCTGATGCCCCCAAGTTAGAGGTCCCACTGCCCCAGTTGTCAGTCGTAAGCCAGCACCCTATTGGCCCATTCCCACGGGTACAGTCTCCTAGCAAAGTAAAGCCTGCTACCCAAACCCTGTCTCCGGTTCTGCCACCTGCCCCCAGTGTTCCTGCACCCCCTGGGCCTCCGCCTCCATGCCCTGTTAACCCCGCCCCCTCCTCTCCAGCATCCAAACAGAATTTTGTCATGGTGGAAGTACACAGGCCCAATGCGGAACCGGATGTGAATGAGGTTCGACCACTGCCACAAGCTCGAGGTGAGGTCACCCATATCTGCTTGACTGCCAGAATATCTATTCCCCTCAATGCGTCATTAACCAGCTGTCAACTTTATCCTGGTTACCTGCATCCATTTAATGGGTAAAACAGTCAATTATTGTCCAAAGGAGCAAATATTCATTTTTAAGGAACTGTTCACCCAAAAATTGACATTTATATTATTTGCTCGCTGTTAAGTTGTTTCAAAACTTTGTGCTGTTATTTTTATTTTGTGACATAAAAGGAGACATTTTAATAAAAACTTTACACAGGGCAATACATAACCATAGCTTTGAGGCTTTAAAAAAACACTACAAACATAAATATTCAATACCTGGAAACAATCATATATGGAGTCTATACGATCCTATATGTAGTCCATACGATCCTATATATAGTCCATACGATCATATATCTAGTCCATACGATCATATATCTAGTCCATACGGTCATATATGTAGTCCATACGGTCATATATGTAGTCCATACGGTCATATATGTAGTCCATACGGTCATATATGTAGTCCATACGATCATATATGTAGTCCATACGGTCATATATGTAGTCCATACGATCATATATGTAGTCCATGCGGTCATATATGTAGTCCATATGATCATATATGTAGTCCAGAGTACTGTGGAAACCTGTGTTCCATGAAACAACAGCATACAGGCTTGGAACAATATGAAGGTAAATTAACAGTGTTAAATTTGGTGTACTGTTCCTTTAAATAAAAGTCTAAATGTAGACGTCTAAATTGAATGAACTGTATTTAGACACAATGTGATGATCCTCCATCTGCTGTAGGAGGAATGTTGTCTCAGCTCTCAGGCAGCGGACAGGCCCTCAGTGAGGATAGTGGCGTGGACATTACAGAATCTGAACATGTTCATAAGGATGGCAGCCCACGTCCAGCTCGCACCAGAGCGCCACGAAATGGACGAGAGACATCTGCCAAACCGGTGAGACCGAGAGAGAGAGAGAGAGAGAGGGAGGTAACAATATAGAGTGTGAGAAAATGAAAATGAATGATAACGACAAGGGATTTTAAAAGTGATGTTTGGATGTGAGCGAGCGAGCGATGACACGAGAGGTTTGTCTATTTTTTCAAATGCATCTGTTTTATCCGTGACTGAGATCGCTTGACTTCACGACCATTCATTTTCACTTTTCTTCTGTTTATGGTACATCCACACGCTTGAGTTTCTCAGTTCATCCTTTGTTGGCCTGTCCAATTCATCTCATCTCATATTCAGCTGTCTGAAAATCCAATCTCACTCTGCTGAACCAAGACACATCTGTCTTCCCGGTGGCCGTCTCTAAGCTAGACGCTTCTGCGCTCTCTTATATGCACAAACCGTACCATTAATCTTGTGGCATGGACTAATAGTGCTGAGCACATTGTGGTTAGCCGGAGAAACTTTTTTTTTTCACAGAAGTTGTTTTTTCTCAGCTCGGGAGAATCGCTGTTGTATTTTAAACAGCTTTGTGTTTCTCGTACGTTTCTTTGGAGAATACAAAACGAATTGTTGACGTACACAGCATGTAAATCTATGAAGTGAATGTGGACGCTACAGTTGAAACCGCAGACTTTTGGTTGCAATCTTTGGTGTGAATATCTGAGCACAGATATTGTATGGATTGTTTTATAGAATGGGGTTGTTTTCTCAGGAGATGTTTCAGAGAGACGGGCAGCTTAAACCGCTTATCTGTGTTTTCTATATAATCTCATGGCTTTCCAGGAGAAACAATTATGTTAAATAAGATATCAAAGAGATCTCATTTTTAATTTTTTTGCTCAAACGACGTCCTGTGACCTTATTCCAGGCAGTCACAGACACAAAGCACAGTCTATCATCAAAGCTAAATATGCCTTTGCTCCTATCTCTGCAATTCTCTCTCTCCCTTTGATTTGCCACTTACTGTCTCGTTCGTCCTCTCTCTTATATTCTCTTTCATAATGTGCTTTGCAGCCGGGTCTGTTGGAACCCACTTCTGTCCTGGTGCGAGTGGCAAAAAGCGCCAGTACACTGGGCATCGCAATAGAAGGCGGAGCAAATACACGTCAGCCCCTCCCCCGCATTGTTACCATACAGGTGAGTCTTCTATATAAGGTTCTAGCATAGCAGGGCTCCTCTGAGTAGTAATGCACACATTATTTACATTTTTTTTGTATTTGGTGAATGCACACTGCAACCAAAGACAATATTTGTTTCTTGGGACCTACAATTTTTGTCTGGTAGACAATAAAACAAGAGGGACCCAAACTATATCCATAGATCACCCTAGCAACACCTTAGCAACAGCATAGTAATGCCCTGGCAACTGCCCACAACACACTAGCATCGGGTATGAACTGTTGCATGAACAAGCACCGTTACCAGCTTCCTCAGCACGGACAGACAGACAGACAGACAGACAGACAGACAGACAGACAGACAGACAGACAGACAGACTGGCTGACTGACAGACAGGTTGACAGACAGGTTGACAGACAGACAGGTTGACTGACTGACTGATTGACAGACAGACAGAGACAGACAGTCAGTCAGTGCTGGCTAGTCGATCATGTAAGTACTAAATATAAATCAGAATAATACCGTACTGGATGTTTAACAGACTGGATAGCTGCCAAGGTTTTAAAATCAGTTATAATTTCTAACCCCTCTGTGACAATGACAGACAGAATGAAGTTGCATTCACGAGCCGCTAGCTATCACACACAAAAAGATGTATAAAAGCCGGCAGTGTTAGAGAATTAAATAATGAGAACGCTGCCACAGTACCATTGCTGTAAATGTTACAGACACCCAATTGTGCTCAGCTGTAGAGCAGCAAGCAGCTGCTACGTTTGACACAGCACAGCACAGACTGTTCTTGATGGGTTTTTTTGGCAAAAACATGGGGACATGGATGGTTAGGTGTGCAATTTGTGGAGAGAGACGATGGCGTGTGTAAAAGCATCCGGAAAAAGCTCTCGGTGTCTCTGTTTCTCTCTGTACCGAAGAGGAAATGATGAGTTTTATAGGGAGAAGATTCTGAAAGTGGAATTAGAAATAACGGGGCTGTCGATTACCGTTGATTTAGAGCAAATGGGCACCTTAATAAAAGACTGAAGATAAAGAAGAGCTGTTTAAATGTGGCAGAAAGGAATTAAAACAGGAGATAGACAGAGCAAGAAAAAGAACAAAACAAGCCAATTTGGAAGACAGTGAATGTTAGCTGAAGAGAGAATGATTTAATTATAATTTCCTCTTTTTGTGCACAGAAATATTTCCAGGTGCACAACAGGTGTGTATGCATTTGTTTTCATCCTTGTTCTAATAACAATGAATCTGTGTTTTAGATCAACAGACGCATTTATATATGGTATGTGGGCCTAGTTTACATTGAATGTCTGTCTGTTTGTATCGAGCTATCCTTTTCAATATTCTGAATAAAAGTATGAGTTATTGTTGGGTCACTTCGTAATTAAATTACTCCTAATAATATATCTAAAAACATTGCCTTTGATTTAGGTTTTCTAAGGCCATCAGGATTGGTTATGTATTTTTTTGTGTAATTGGTGATACGTTGAATCCCAAATTCAGAAAACATGTAAGATCAGATTTGTTCATGAATTTACAAATGAAAGATGTAATGTCACATGCATAGTTACGTACAGGATACAGCCAGTAGTGAAAAATACGATTTCTGAGTTTTCTACACAGTTCGTGAATGAGACACAAAGGGAGTAAATGAGAGAGTGAGTGTGTCTAGTTAGGAAGCGAACGGACAGGCATGGATGGGTTTTAATTCCCCAGCTGTGGCCGTTGCATCAGCACCGTATTAAAAATCGAACAACAAAATGGCCGTGGATGAGATAATGCGGAGCTCTTTTGTCATGATCCACCATTAAATGGTTAAACTGGTGAGCTCTAAATGGCTTTTGTTATTAGTTTACTAGTTTCTGTTCGGAAGCCGTACAACTGCAGGCGTCATAATCAGTATGATGGTTTAATAAATAACATGTTTCAAACATAACAGACAGCAGACAATGTGGAGCAGACAATGTTTTTGCATAACATATGGATTAAATCTACTTATTTACTTGTATGACTGATAGTCTGACCCTCGGCATTTTCGAAGTTCCTCAAACTGTCCGTCTCTCTTTGTTCAACAGAGAGGGGGGTCGGCTCATAACTCTGGACAACTAAAGGTGGGTCAGGTAATCCTGGAGGTAAACGGAGTGTCTCTTCGAGGAAAAGAACATCGGGAAGCTGCTCGTCTCATCGCAGAGGCCTTTAAAACCAAAGAGAAGGACTACATTGACTTCCTGATCACGGAATTAAATGTGGCTCTATAGAACAATACAATTCCCATGATGCTCTCCTGCTGTACCTTTAAAGAGCTCTGGGACCCAGCGACATGTCTTGCCATGATAAACTCCCAGAATCCTGTTACATAATACACTTCCAATCATCTTCCCCTGTGATGCTTGAAACCAGACACTGTTTGAAAGGCAGTCCCGTGTGATCTAACTCTGTGTTGACCTTTACATTGGCAAATGCCAAGATGGAGCAAAAGTTCAGGTTCCTCTGACCGGTTTGTTCTAGAAGATGGAATCATCTCTCCGGTTTGTTTATTCTGTACTGACATTCGGTCACCTGACTGCAATATGGCGAGAGGCTCTTGAATGTGGAGCGCTGATCTGAGTGGTGTTTTTATTCCGGGACTGTTAGCCTCATGGAGCTGAGAACCAACGTCTTGTACAGATGTGAGAGTTAGTGTGAAAATCATTGCTGTTTTTTAAATCATAGCTATTTTGTAAGAAATGGATCAAATGTACTTAAATATGTATTTAAGATATATATATATATATTTAAAGTTCAAGAGCTGGACATAATTTATCACTGTAAATAATGACTAATCCCATTAAAACAGGAACTTAAAATTGTCTCACTACACAAACAGTACTTGTAAGCGAAATTGTTGCAACATCGGCCAAAGTTAAGCTAGTCAGTTGGACTCAGTTTTTGATTATTGTTTGTGCTCTTTTTGCAGTTGATTGCATCATGCAGTAATTACCAAATTGCGGCAATTAACCGAAACAGGTTGAATTAACCACTTGGGACAGAATGTTCTGGAGTGTTTGGAGACGACAGCTGTGTTTAAACCTAGCAAGCTGCCAGTGTTTTAGGGCATTATATACACTCCTGATGCTAAGGTTGTTCCAAAATAAGATACCTGCCAAACTCTGAGGCAGTATTGCATGTCTCCTTCATAAGGAAGGAAAACCCACAATGCATTGCGGCAAGCGATTATAAATGTGCTAACAATTCACTTAATAGTCCAGTATTGATAGGCTACTGATTGTAGTTTAATCTAATGTGCAAATTCTCTATTTTACCCAATATTTGTGTACTGTGTGTATTTATGCTATTTGTGTTTGTACCTCAGTCTCAGGCGTGCATCACGTAAAGAGCACGGATTGGGTTTCTATGTAAAGTCACTTGAGGGGTTAAATTTCAATTAGGATGTTGTCTTGGAAGGCAGCTCGCTGGGTTTGAAACGGAGCCTATGTGTGTGCGGGGAGCAGTCTTTGAGTTAACTGGCCTGCAGCCTGAGGACACTCGGAAAGGAAAATGAGTTAGATGGAGGAAGAAACTGAAGAGACACTTTATCTTGTTATGAGCGGTGAATTAAGACACGGCAATCAGAGGCGAGCGACCGGTAAGACGAATAAAAAGTTCAGCACTTAAGCAAGGAATCCGATTGGTGGATTCTGAAAAGGTGGCGACACGATGTTACAGTGTGTCAGTCATATTACGCAAAAGGCAGCAAGTGGAAGAAATTGAGAAAAGGTGTTATTGTAATGTGTGAGTGTGTTGTTGATGCGGAGGCAGAGTGTGATAGTGTGAAACAGTCCTTTAGTGTGTGTGTGTGAGACAGTGTGAAAGATCCATCTGAGATGAGAACCTGTCGGTCAATCTCTCCTTAGCCTTTAAAATATTGACTAGTTGAAGCACATGGCTTGTTTGTCCCTTCCTGACCGGCATTATACCACCACCTGAATCACGTATGCCACCATACTGACTCCTGTGGAAACACGCAGTATGTTATTCATTAGACCAAAATGGGGAAATATGAACAGTGTATATACACATATGCTGTAATAATATATTTTGAGTAAATCATTCTTAAAAGTTTGATATTATCATCCCAACGCTTTTTCCGGAATGTTTAAATGGCTCAATTACTAAGAAACTTGGGATTTGTTGGAATGACTTTTTGGGATGTGTCTGCTTCTCTGGTTTTATCACTTGTTTGTTCTGTTCTTTGCATATGTTGTTGATCCGTGTCGTTTTAGGTTTAGGTAAAGGTTTCACACCATTGTCCGAAAGCAGTTAAAACATCCTTTTCCCTGAATCACCCGTCCTCCTTTTTCAAAGCATTTCCTGAAAGCTTATCCCACGGATGCAAAAAATTCACAGCAAAAGTCCCAAATGCACAAAGGTATTGGGCATGAAAGACATCTGAAGCCAGGGAGAGAGAGAGAGAGAGAGAGAGAGAGGAAGAGAGAGAGAGAGAGAGAGAGAGAGGAAGTGAGAGAGAGAGAGAGAGAAAGAGAGAGAGATCTTTGGAACAGCATCTCGTCCCACCAATGTAGGTCTTCAAATGGAAAGTTATTCTGTCTCACACTTGTGGGACCACAGAGCTTGTGTGTTTATAGGTGGTGACGTACCGACCTTCAGATGTGCAAAAACATGGTTATTTACCGCGTGTTCCCAAACATATGGGAAGAAAAGGTTATGTTTAATAAGATTCTGACATTTAAAAACATATTAGTCATGCATCAGTTTACTTTACAGCTGCAGTCCATAACTGCTTTTGACAAAAACAAACAAATATGACTGATTAAGCAAGTACATAACAGATAAGTACATAACAGATCAAAGCGATTTCCTTACCTTGCTCCAATTCACAAGAGTAAGCTTATAATAATTTATCATTTAAGCTGCTGGGTCCCTGGAATTGTCAATTTGGCTTCAACATGCATAATTAAAAAAGTACATAAAATTACCTGCAATTTTATGTTTTAAACAGAGATGGCGATAGAGAGGCAATAGTTGTCAATTGCTAGTGTTTTTATGTCAGTTAGCTTTGAAGTCATCTTTATGCTTGTACTATCCTAAAAAGTTGTTAAAGTTAACTTTTAGTGGATATACACTTTTACATTCAGTTTAGTTTCTCTCCCCAAAATATTGATAACTCGCGTTCCACCACACAGACCTTTTTTCCACAATCATAATAAACCCTGCAACCAACTAGCAAGTAGAAAATAATGGTTCATGGCTATGATGTAACTAAAGCTTATTGGGTTTAGTTAACACAAGCCCTTCGACATCTCCCGCCCACACTTCCCATTTACAAAATACGCCAACACGGAACAGAAATCTGCATTCGGCGTGCGATTAAATAAAGTCTTTAATGTCTCATTACGCTCTCATATTAATTTGTGCACTGTTATCAGCACAGACACATTTTCCATAATTGTAAAATGTAGAAAATGATCACATTTCCTAATCACAGTATTTGAGGACTTGAAAACAGCTGTGATGGGTATTGGAGTGATTGTCCAAAAAATGATGAACAAAATGAGACCCTTCATCACAGCTGATGTCCGATTGTGTCGTGATGGACGGTGATTGACAAAAATTTTTCCCCTGTTTGACCTGAGCTAAACAATAATTCCAGCAGAACCGCTTGCGTTTAACACAGTATCCAAAGTGATATACATTCAAACATTCAACGTATATATTTGATCAGTCTGCGTGTTCCCTGGAAATCAAAGCTTATAATCTTTGTTCTGCTAATGCAATGCTCAACCAGTTGAGATTGCTGCCAGTCGATACAGGAAACATTGTGCAAATGTATTATTGGTATCATTTTATTTTCATTTATGTTTGTACTTCAACGACATCTGCCTTTGTGTTCATGTGCGTTCGGCGGCCTCTTGTACAGCTTAAAGAACACCAACACAGCCATGATATTTATACAGAAAATGTGTTTAATTTTTCAATAAAGATAAACTGACAAAAAAAACATTTTGTTCTCTGTATGTCTGTTCTTTTCTCCCTCGCATTTGTGGCGCTTCGTGTCAGGTACAATTCTCATTAACTTTAATCTGAGAGATAATGTAAAATTAATAGGTTTTCACTAACATATGAAGTAATTCCCCAAAGCCGTGCTTTGAGTCCAGTTTGATTCATCCATTTATACATAAAATCAAACACACGTGATCATCCAGGCTGGTTCGTTAGCAGGTGTCATTCATTAGGTGTCAAAGTACAACGAAAACCATAAGAGGTCATTACAATGTAGAGAAAACCACATTAAACACACAATGCATGGCTGGATGAGTAAAACATGGGTATGAGCAGATCATTGATAATCTGGCTTCATTTTGAATATAGAATTACAGTTTTTGTCTAGCGTGTGTTCCAAATGAATTCAAATAGAGGAAAAGTACAGAATGAAAGTGTGTTATTTAAGAATATGAGAAATATAAGCCCTGAATCAGCCCATCACTGTGCTTGTAAGCTTTACACTGTTGGCATATTAATGAAATGTTGCTTCACGGGTTTTGTAGAGGAATGATGTATAGGATGGTAATCCCATGATCATTTTAAAAATATGAGGAATTAATATTAATTTTTTAATTGAGCTGCTGTCAGTGTTGAGCTGCTGGGCTTTGACTAGGAATGTTTCCAGTACTAAGTTACATCTGACGCCAGAAGGAAGCGCTACATGATTTGAAAAAATCATTACATGGCTCCATCATCTGGCTGAAAAATGTATCACAACATCATAACTATATTCTTGTATTGTGTAGATTATTGATCGCACTATAGCAAAAAGTTGTTGTTTTTTCTGTAGACAAGAAAACGTCCCTACAAGCGTTTGTCAGAGACCCATACGTCAACATCTTTGATCCCGCCCAATTCCCCGTCAGGCCAATCAGAACGTCGGATCCAGCGTTGCGTTGACTTTGTCAACCAAAGACCCGCCCTCAAATTAACGTCTCCCTTGGATTTATTGCCGTATAACTAATTAACCCAAACGCGTTGTTGTAGTTCGTTAGCGAGTATCTAAGCTAAGTTAAACCTTACTAGTAAACTAGTAGACTAGTAAACACAGCTTTGGCACTGGAAAAGATTAAAATGAGAAAATTTGCGTAAATTGTCGGTTCAGCGCAGCACAACACAACAAAACGCAAAAGATCTCTGTGTGTGCACCAGAAAGTCCGTTTTTGGACGAGGTAAGGCGACTAAAAACAACAAAATTGAGTCATTCACAACATCTGTCAATGAAAAGTGTATTAACTGGGCGCAGAATAGTGTCCATGATTAGCACAACTTACCAAAAGACTCTTGACCACCAGGTTAAAGTTCTCTGCTTGACAGGCAGAACGAGGCTTCAGAAATGATCACTTCTAAGCAGTTGTATTTAATAAGTATGCCTCTGTTAGGGGGCATAGAGAACAGGTCACACAGGATGTGTTGTGAGATGTGAAGATTACAGAACCTCAGGATGGACCACCACCATCTGCAGTGGAGAAGATGAGCTGTCACCTTAGTAGACTGCTTGATTCTGAGCTCCTCTCACAGCCCACTGAATATGAGGCGTTGTGCTGCCCCCAGCAGGCCATCACACTACAGCAGCACCTACAGGTACTTAAAGTGGAGTGACTTTAAAAACTGACACTGTTTTTACACTTAATTCAGTTGTTTGATCCAAATCACAGTTTGATTCCACCCCTGGCCCCAGCAGGTCTCCTTTTTGCAATAAATAGCCACTATATGTTTGTGTCATCATGGATGAATTATGTACTGTTGTACCATTGCACACTCAGTACATAATTGGAGAACCGGTTTCACACCAGTCAAACTGTGATTTCATTTCTCATGATGTCATGTTAATGGAGAGGCCACATGAAGTATTCATACTTTTACTAATTCATATTTAACACCATTTAACCATTTTAAATTAACTACATAAAATGTATACCATGAGTGCATTGTATGCCACTTTGGATAAACATGTCAGCCAAATACATTAATGTAGATTGTTTCTTTTATGTACAATAATAAATTCAGTGCCACGCTGTCCCTCGTCTCCCCTCTCCATCTGCCCTGATGTCCAGAGGAAATATTTATAGACTCTACAGGCTGTGTCGACACGAAATGATCTGACTTGTGACGCCCATAATCACAGGCCTGGGATCAGCAGTGCGACTGTGTTTAACCCTGGCTCTTTATAGACACTGATTGTGTATTCTTGCTCAAATCGAAAGCCTGCAGAGAGGGTTCACCCCAAAGCCAAAACAATAAACAGTGTACATGAAAAAGCCTTTATTTGCACAAATCGGTATATTATCAGCATACTTTTAGTATATTGGCAATAAATTATTATCTAAATTATTTTTAATTAGCCTTTGTATTGACGCATGTGGCTGGATTAGGGTTTGTTTTAAGTGACTGGTAAGTTTGTACGTTCTGCTAATTTCCCCACAGGAAAACACATCTTATGTTGGTAAAACGCTTCTATTATTCATGTTATGTAATGTTTAAACGCTTTGTCCTGTCCCAGGTTAGTTCGCATGGACGATTAAAAGTCTACGACAGTTACAGTGAATATTATTTGTTTGGTCGATTTCCTGGAAATGAAAACGTTTGCTGTTCCTCTGTTTCTACATTCATAGACTGCTGAAACTGATGATGATCTACTGCAGGCCTTGATCTTATAATGAAACACATTGTGTTGTAATACAGAATAAATGGGTGCTGTTTTAATTTAGGATACTCGGGTCATGTAGAGGTTACAGTCAGTGTGATTTAATGTCTCTGGGGCTTATTGAGGGGAAGGGCAGTCATTGAGTCTCTGTTAGACCAGGCAGCCATTACGACCCTCATATACGCCCTCATGAAGGTTGTGTGTGTGTGTAAAAAGCGTGGATATACCAGCCTAATGATATTGCTTTCAGTGTTGCTGTATGATGTTATTAGATGTTAGCAAACCCAGTGTCCTATCAGCAAGCACAGCTGTGTCAGCTGTCTCTCAGCAGCAGTGAAAACACTTATTATATGGTCGGTTTTATGAGTCCTCTGTTCTATGCAGTCGTCTTTGTCCTACATTGTGATCCAGGCACTAAGCTGCAGTAAATTGTGATATATTTATTTTAATCTGTCTGTAACAACCCCCGTGGTGTAGACAGTGTCTGAACGCTTACTGTATACCCTTGCTTAGCTGTTTCTTCCTCGTGCCTCAATTGAAATTGTCAATCAAATTGTCATCAGCAATGTTTCATTCAGAAGAATCACAAACTCATGATTGTTATACATGTTTGTCTGTCTTCAGCTGGGTCTGTATTCTTAACCCCCCCTAACCCAGTACAGCTGTTCTGTCAGGTGTTGTTGGGAAGGGGTCAAAGGTCATGACTCTCAGCTTTCCTCAAGCTTAGAGGGCAACATTTGGTGCCGAAACAAAGAGAGATAAAAACAATTACCTCCATTCTCTTTTTCCCTCCATCTATCGGCAGCCTGCAGCACACTGTGGCCCCTCCCTCTGGTCCATCTGTGAGGTCACAGGTGTAAGAAACTCGTCCCAAGGCTCCATGCCACTCGATGTTGTCAGGGCAACCAGGCGGGGAGATGAAAACAGCAGGAAACAGGACGACTCTCAGCAGCAGCCCGGCCAGGCTGGCACATAGCACAGAGGCTGGAAATATGGTCTTGAAAGCAAAAGCCAAAACTGTGGCAGCACCCCCTCTGGTCAGTGATGGTATTTGAAATGTGAAATAAATCTGTTCCTTTACATCAACATTTAGCACTATATTCACACTATATATCATATCTAAAGAACAAATACTTTGTTCAGAAATAATACATTTTTCCTAATGTATTTCTGATACTGTAGGTTAGGTCTCCAGAGACAGAAAGTGATTTATGGGCTCTGAGAGCAGAGAACGTATTCCTGCGATACACATTTTTCTCCAGCAGAGGGCAGTAGTAAGGTACAAAGAACCTTTACTGTAGCGTCCTCCTGAGTCTTATGTGTACTAAATAAGAAACCACAAAACTGTCATTTCCCAGAAGCCCCTCCCTCCTCATCACCACAGCGACCTCAAAGCCAAGTTCTGTCCAGCTAACAAATCACCAGCTAGTTTCCTATAGGCACAGATTTATTGCTGCTGTTTTAAGCCGTGACTCTGACAGCTTGGTTTTAAGGAAGTGTTGAAATATATCCAGTATCGCAATAAACTCTGTCACAATCAAGTCATTTTTCACTTCACGACACCCCAACTTCCATCTGGATAATTAGATTCAATTGTCATTATTTTCTTTCCGTCATTTTAGAGAATGATTCAGCAGGAGTTTGTTTCTCAAATAGACTAGCTGAAAAGCAAGCTGGTATGTATTCTGTCCAGTATAAAGAGACCAGGATTAATCACTGTTTGCTTTTGAAAAATAGTCCTATTGCTCACTGGAATAGTGTTTTTGAAATGAAGTGTGTGTTGGTCTAAATTCCTGTAGCTCAGTGGTTAGAGCATGGCGTTAAAACCCCAAGGTCATGGGTTCGATCCCAGGGATTGCACATACTCAGAAACAATGTGTAGTATAATGCAATGTGAGTCGCTTTGGATAAAAGCATCTACCAAATGAAGCGTCAGAACAGTGGAGTGTAAAAAGTCCCACAACTTTTGAGTCCCCAAGAGTTTGCATTAAGGTCAGTGTTGAATGGCCAGTTTGCATTTCACTGTGCACCAACAGTATAAGGGGACTAGCCCCGCCTACTTATCTGTAGTGTTTTATATATGTATTAATTTACTTCGTTACTTTATAGTAACATTATAGTTACATTATAGATGTGCAAGTTTATGTTCTATTACTGTAGCTTTTAGCCGTGATTATGATTATGTAAACATCTAGGTTGTGCAATAGAGAGGATGTCTTTCATGAAGATTTAAAGACGCGTGTTAAGACAAGAGGCTTTTGGAAAATGACTTTCTGATGTAAATGTCACATACAATTTAAAACTGCGTTTTTGTAGGGTTTTATATTCATATAGCTGTAATTGTTGACTTACTATAAAATGATTCTGCATGGTATGTGACCATGTGGAATTTCCATATGAATCACCTTGATTTTGTTTGTGTAATTCTATGCACTTTAACCGTAGACCTGCATTTAAAATGTGATCTTAAGGTAAATGTGTTTTCTGAGGCACACAGTAGATGAAGTCGCTTACACACAAAGCATGCCACAAAAACAGACTGATTCCATATATGTAACAGAAGCCAATTTATTAGCCCAGCCTTCGTACATCAGTACACATGGAGTATACTTCAGTTTGTGCTTCAACACTCGCAAACATAGAATCCCAGTAAATCCGACAGGTTTAGGACAGACCACGTTCTTATTTATTGATATTCTCTGAAAAATAAATTTAATAGAATTCAAGTCGACGCAGCGAGCGATATACAACGGCAAACTCCAGGTAATTTAAACAAAGATCGAGAACCATACAAGCGTTCGCATTACAGAAAACGCTTTGTGCAATAAACAATATGTCCGCCAGAACAGAGTACAGAGGAGTACGGAACCAAAACGTTCAAAACGGGGATTGCATTGCTTTGCGAAGCCATTCGCCAGTGGAAGATCTAAAGTTACAGCAGAACTAAACTATCAGACAGACAAACAAAAGATAGATATTTTCTATTTTTCCCAGTTTAGCACTACGTCTACAGCTAATACATCACAAACACAGAGCGGCTTCATGTCGGCAAAGGAAAATTTTTACTATTTCACAGTCAGAAACTTGCACCAGTCAACAGTGAGACGAAACCAGTAACATATGGCATATACAACAACACGCTACTCCGTGCATGGCCCGGTTAAACGGTTTTACTAACCAGTGATGGGACTAAATAAGACGAGATACAATACTGAAATGCAACTGGCCCTTTTTTTTTGAATTCCTTAAAGTTTGCAAGCAACGGCCTTCTTGACGATACACCATGAGGTCTCTGTGGAGGGAGACGTTAAAATAAAAGGTTATGGAGAGTAAATGCTGCCGCAGTGATGGAGAGGTGACGTCTGATATGTACAGTGTATGGTTTTCCGTCTTTTTTTGGCTTGTTGCTTCTTCTTCGCCCCTCGAGTCCCAGAAGATGGTCTATTTGTTTATTTTACACGTTTTTTTGTTTTGTTTCTTTTTCTGCAGTGTTTACGACATGTCAAAAGGGCCACACAGTAGCATCCGTGGCATGCACACCTAAATGAGACAACACCAAACCCCCCCAAGCGTTTGAACTGGTCGCAGTATAGCGCTGCGGCGTAGGAAGTGATATGCGCTATTTTGCTTTACCGGTTCATTTGCATACACACCAGTCCCCCCCCCCCTCCCCATCCACCATTAAACCATTCGAAAACACACCAAGTTAAATGAACCAAGGCAAAATAATCTACCATTTACACATTCTAGCAGGTTCCATAACAGACAATATTACATTTGGTGCTTTAAATGGAAATTAATCATTAAAACTCATTTTGACAGTCTATGAATTTGCATCCATTGTAAAACAGAAGAATACTTGCAATTGTATTATATATATATATATATATATATATATTCAATATACTGTATATATATATATTGAAATATATATTGAAATATATATATATATTTGCAAATTTATAGACTTCACCGATCATCTTTTTTTCTCCCAAGCAAGATGCAGACACAATTTATATAGGAGGGGGTGAGATCTCCAGGGTTACGGGTGAAGACAGGGGTGAGGGTAACTGAGACGGGGGTTGGGGGGGGGCAGGAAGTGATTTTAGCTTGTCTGCTCCTCATCGGGTTTGTTCATGGCCTTTAGAGAGTCGAGGACCATCGTGGGAGGGGTGATATGGGTTGAACCTGTACAGGTGAGCAAAACAAAGAGAAGCGCATTAGATCTGCACGTGCATTATTAATAACGACTGACGTGTTTTCAGCTGTCATGTATATTCAAAAACTTTCCAGTTAAGAAAACTGTATACGCGTATCCCTATACGTTATTGATTAAAAGACAAGCCATTATATTAATGGAAAATGTATATAGAGGAGTGTTTTAAATGGTGTGTACAGTAAGAAAGCCTTTTAAACCATACAAATCTAAACTACATGTTTACAAATTGTAACACTTGCTCTCCGTCTGTTTACAATTCAAACATACAGGAAAGAATTTGACTTATTAGACATTTAGCTGAAGACACATTTACACCACATATAACAGACACAGTTATGGATCTATCTGAAAACATTTGTGCCACAGATAAAGACCAGATAAAGACCTTTTACCATGTGGAACAAATGTTTTATCTTTCTACTTCCTGTTTGTGCACAATTTCCTAAATCTTAGCAAAGCTGCATGTTCCCACTAAATATTCAAACGATTACAAGCAAATAATTAGGCTAACAGTAGTTTATATTGTAAGGCTAGTACAATAAGCACAGGTTGCCTACAGGTAGAGGCGAATTAACTTGTATTTGTGTTTGTTGACTGAATGTAACTTATGTTGCTCTATGATCAGATGGAAGATTTGGACCTCCCTGCAGCTGAAACCGTCTACTGAGGCAACTAAACCCAAACTTGCAGCTTTGCTAATCGCAATACACAATGTGATTTACAGCTGATCAACTAGATGAACGGGTCTAAACCAAAAAAACAGAATGGAAACAAACTATTTTTGTTCGATAATGGCTGAAACCGTCAAGAGATGTTTAATGTTGCAGTATGGGTTAGGGTCGGCATACTGCATATGTATGGTGCTCATTTACAAACACGATAAACCAACTGAAAAACAAGAAATTAAAGGGATATAGCTTTAGCAGGCTGACACTTGAGAAATAGATTCTTCATTCGGTTGAGCAATGATTGTGTTTGTTGTATTTGTGTGCAGTTCATTAAGTACACGTTAATTTTAATGCTACCTAATGTTTTTATTTTGTAACACTTTGCATACGTCCAAAGTTGTGTACGTTTGTGTTTTGGAGTTGTGTAGATGTTCCAGAATCAATACAAGTTAAACTTTGTCAACAGTGTCGGTGGCATTTACCAGAAAAAATTATTTGGAGTCGACTCATAGTTTGTAAAAACAAAGGAACATCCGTATGCATTCTAAGGGGCAAGAAATTAAGTTTGTAAAGCAGAAATATGATGATTTTGGGTTTTCTGTATTGGTCAATTCTGTATAAAAATGTGTTTTTGAGTTGTAAACTTCATCTTTTAGCAATGTGATGAAAATGTGTTCTAAAAGGATTAAATTATGGTAGGGATGTTATTAACATGTTCGTATGTTTTTCTGTACACAGTGGCTTTCTAAGATCACTGAACAAATCGTGTTGATGCTGTCAATGGAGTTTAACTTGTTTAACCAGGAACGGTCAAAGCAAAAACATCTACAGGTAACTTTTATTGATGTTACAAGTAGTAATTCATGACACAAAGTTCGGCACTAACTGTAAGTCTGCACGGAAATTACAGTGCTGTGGTATAAAGTCAACAATAACTGTACTTGTTCTGTTTACATTTAGGTTTATGTTTCTGTTGTGGATCGCAAATCGCATTGAGTGGTTTTCATAATTGATATATAAATCAATAATTTAATACTTGTTTTGTTAGTTTGTTTTAGTAGAAAGCAATACCTGTGGCATAACACACGGGCTCTGAAAACTGGCATAACCAGGACCAAAGCTAGTTAGTTTGAAAATGTTAGTATTTTGGGGAATTTTCGTGGTGAAGCGTTAGTGCTAAAGCATATCTGAAGAACACAGCTACATTTCAAGCTTTGGCATCTGCAGAAGAATTATACAGAGGAAAGCGCCAGACGTTCTGGTCGAGGTCGTTTTAACACATTCTTTGCAGACAGCCACTTGGTCATGTAGTAGTGATGTGAGGTAGTTTGTGGAACTGGATTATAAACAAAAGAGACCAGAAACCAAATTATCCTGCATTGACATCCAACATCAGATCAGTTACCTCTCTAGAGGGAATAAAAGGTTAATATGAATGACTGCTTGGGATTGTTATTTGGAAATAATCAGAATATGGGGATTCGTTAGGGTAGATTAAATCTGCAGGAAAATGGAGCTTAAATCTACACATGATGGAGGGCAAATGGAAGTAGCCCTTCCTCATCTGAAGAAGAGGCACTATTAAAAACTAGAGGGCGCGTACTGGGAAAAATGCAGTTTAATCCACCCAGCAAAGAGGATGCGAAGGTCAGCAGGGATGGGGTCAGGACCACCCCTACATTTGTCACTCAAAAAAGGTTCCGCCCACCACAGTTCTGAACGAGGCACTCAGCCAGCCAATCATTTGTCAACCCTAACCAATGTGGCTGATACCAGTAGAGGGCGGAGCCTAAGCGACACTCGTGGGTTGGTCAGACGCTCATCCCCGAGACCTGGTGGCGCTGTACAACGGTAACGTGTGGTAACAGGAGCAGGAAAAGAAATCCCTTGTGCTGTGGGGGTTCAGAAAGGGTTTCTTTGTTTGGCTGTCTTTACTTTGTCAGCGTGATTTCTGTCTCCCTCCCCTCCCTGTTTCTCACTCGTCTGAGGGGTTGGGGTCCTCAAAGGACACCCTAGTGGACTCTCGGAAGTCAGGGTGCCGCAGGTCCATTAGAAATTTGGTTGGGGTGAGCGTGTGGGTGGAACCTGCGGAGGAACAGAGGTGGCTTCACGCTCATGAATCTCACACTCTTTCACCACCTT
>JAZGTJ010005053.1:0-28697 GCA_036877575.1 Botia almorhae
ACCTGAGTCTCCACACCTGAGTGTGCACACCTGAGTCTCCACACCTGAGTCTCCACACCTGAGTCTGCACACCTGAGTCTGCACACCTGAGTCTCCACACCTGAGTCTGCACACCTGAGTCTCCCCACCTGAGTCTGCACACCTGAGTCTGCACACCTGAGTCTGCACACCTGAGTCTCCACACCTGAGTCTCCACACCTGAGTCTGCACACCTGAGTCTCCACACCTGAGTCTCCCAAAAATGGAGATCAGGTTTGAAGAGATTATCAACACAGTGTCATAAATGACATTATGTCATTTACACCTGTCATGCTTGTTTTTGTCAAAGACTTCAACTGAATCAATTACCTGCTCAATCAGAGTAAAATCCAAACAACAACGAACACAAAAGTCACATAAATAATGTACAAGCTGTATTTTCCATGCAAAATCAGACAAACGGAGCAGTTGCGGAGGATTATGGGTAAGATTCTTACCCGTAATTGATCTCTTAAAAGATCTGTTCACTCTACTGGGCACCATTTATCAGAGTGTCACTGGGAGACATTTTTATACTTCAGAAACATCTGGTGAATTTATGTCCTTTTCGTGTTGCTTTTTTGGGCCAAAGCCTGCATCGTTTCTGCCTGTTGGTCTTGAACATGCGACAGTGCGGTCATGTGACTTACACGCCCATCGCAGCACAGATGGGCGAGAGTCACTGAACTATCAAAGGCAAAGTGTCGACGCGAGGGTGGTAGAAAAAGAGGGCCACGAAAGAGATAAGTACACAGAGAGAGAGAGACAGAAAGGAGATAATAAGTGTGTCTCGCACCCCTCGACTCCCCTGCAGTATCAACTTATGTGAGCACAGACTCCCTGGTGAGCAATCAGTGTCTGAGGAACGTGTGTAAGTGCAAAATCGCTCTTCCACGAACAGCGGGGTGAAGGTGAAACCCGCCATTTTAACCCACCCTGGCATCACTGTAATCAAACACTCTTGAGAACTGCACTGAGACCAGTGATTTTCACATATTACAAAAGAGAGACAGTAAACACACCCCCACCTCACTCGCTCACTCGTTCGCACACTAATGCGTGTTCTCTCGCAAAAAACTAGCAAGCTAAAATCACGGCACATCTGTTCGAAGACAAACATCTGCATCGGCCGACAGAGTCAGACCGCGGAAACTATTAAACTAAAAGCTTCGGCCTTAAAAATACACGCCGAGACTGCGGCTGGAAGAGGCAGACGCATCCCGCGCGATCGCTTTAATCTGAGAGATCCTCGATCTGTTAATCTCATCTGCAGTCCACGGCCAAATCTCTCCTCTGCTTATTCGGTCATCATCATAATGCTTCAAAATTCGGAATGAACGTCGTCTCACCCAGCTAACAATTGTAGGTTGTAAGAACGTTTCCCTAACGTTCTCAACAAAATACTTTTATAATGTTTTGTTATATATTTATTCCTTGGCCATCAATAAACCGTTCAGTAACAGAACAAAACCCAGAGCAAAAGCTAGAAAACCCCTAGCAACCACATCGCGTTGCCATAGCAACCACCCACAACATCTCTGCCTCGCAATGTCCCCATAATAACATAATGCAACCATTCAGTTGCCGGTTGGATTTAGATGTAAACAAACATAAACATCATTTTCACACCATCCCAACAAACAGCAGGTTTAACACACACATCCAACGTAACCAATCAAAGTGTACAGCGCTGTGAACTACAATCATAAATGTGACTTCTACATATACAAGCTTATCTTTTCTTTTACAAACTAAGAACATCCAGTTGCAGATTTGCCATCAGAACAAACAGCTAGTTTTCACAAACTGCAATTCACACCCAAAGTCAAAAGAATTCAATCCAGTCCGAGTGTGAAGGAAGAACAAACTAACCAGCTTATTCCAGATTTATCTGCTGTGGCTAATCTGAGCTACATATTGATGCCAGGGGAAATCTCCTCCGCCTGGCAGAGTTCACACGTTCACACAGCAGATTAGAAAGCCTGGCACACAACACACACACACAAACACACAAATTTCCATTTGCGAGATTCAAAACACCTGCACAGTCAGGCAGGTGACAGTCATTTGGCCCTCTGTGAGGTGGGTGTGTGCTTGTGTGTGTGTGACAGCAAATAACAGGAAAAGATACAGTATGTGTCTTTCATGTAAATGTGTCCAAGTAGCATCACTAAAAAAGACCCTCACAATTCTAGCAACATCCGTTTCCTTGTGGAACACAAGATCACATGTTCCCTCAGTTCAACAAACATTGTGTTTTATCTGCGTAAGACGCATGGACAGCGGAAATGCAGTACAGTTTGTGTTATGACAAACTCTCAGGTGAACACACAAGAGATTTTTGATTGATTAGGACACAGAGGAAGACAGAGTGTGCGCTTGTATGTATGATGAAACCAGCAGGGTTTGCTTGTTTGTGTGTGTGTGTATGTATATGTGATTGAACTGTGATGTGTGTGTGTGTGTGTGTGTGTGTGTGTATGTATATGTGATTGAGCTGTGGTGTGTGTGTATGTATATGTGATTGAGCTGTGGTGTGTGTGTGTGTGTGTGTGTATGTATATGTGATTGAACTGTGGTGTGTGTGTGTGTGTGTGTATGTGTATGTGATTGAACTGTGATGTGTGTGTGTGTGTGTGTATGTGATTGAGCTGTGATGTGTGTATGTATCTTCTGTTTGGTATACATGCTGGATTTTAAACAGCTGTCTGCAGGTGATGACTGCAGAGGATGATGGATGTGGTTTAGTGCCGAGCTGTCCAGCGGCCAATGTACACAGCCACGTCCCAAAGCACCTCTTACACACACACACACACACACACACACACATGCTCTGAGACTGCCTGTCTGACAGCCACAGGCTGCACTGGACAATGCAACACTACAGAGATTTGATAGATTCTGTACTGCACAGAATGGCCGCATGCCAGCTGTGAATGCCTGCACACACGCCGTTGCATTCAACGCGCCATCGCACTGCCCAGGTCGCCCATCTGTCTTCTTGCACTGAGAGACTGCAGGAGGACCCTGCGTCCTGGAGGAATTCTGCTCAGTGGGATAAAACTCATCAGTAAAGGGTGACAATGAGCAGAGACGTGTGCCACATTTAAATCTGATGCATATATGTGTGTGTATATGGGGACTGTTTAGAGGACTGCCAGTGTTTCAGAAAATAAAAGCACAATACAGAGAACATGCCTTCGACCAGCTGATAAAATCTGAAGGGATATTTTCGTTCGAAAAACAAAAATGTAAACGAAAAGGTGAACGTAACTTTTGTTTCTCTCACAGATGAAGATAAATGGACAGCCAGAAGAGGAGACATTGTTAAAAAAAGGTGGGGGGGGGGGGGCGTGCTTTTTCAGAGCTGTGGTGCTCATGTGGAAGATTGGGTTTGAATCTGGCTCATGTCACATCCGAACCCTTCCGCCATCTTCTAGCTACAGTTTCCTGTTATTCCAGCATCAATACGACAAAATGAGAGAAGGTGAAAGAAGAACAACAAGATGGAAACCTGCTGTACTTTATTAAAAATAAAAGGGGTAAAGTACGCCAGTGACGCCTGCAGCAGTTCCACTGTGTCTCCTAGACAGCACTGTGAAACAAAATGAGACTTTTGCCCGAGTCTTCTGCTTCTGAGATGTTTCTCCTGAGAAAACGACCCTGTAATCTCGCATGCGTCTTCTCTCAACCCTTTTGATGCAATCTGAACTACAGTATGTCACAATTCTTGCTCAGATTTTCCAAGACTCGGAAGTCTGCAATCAAAAGAGATTTCAATACAAACTCAAATATTTCTTATTATCTCTCAAAACCAAATTATATGAACATATGGTGAAGTTTCTGTGCAAACCCCCGAGATGAAATCCAGCAGGCACCCCGGGCTGGAATTTTCTCTTCCTTTTTGAACTGTCAAAGCCTAACATGCATAACAATGAGTGCAGCACACACCCCATTAAATGCAGATATGGAATTATGCATCTTTTATTGCGACAGCTCTGTCTGAGGGGAAAAGCACGTAGGCTGCACAGTAACAATGCAGTTAGCACATTTGCATCTGAAAGAGAAGCTGCATTGAGATCAACAGAAGACTAATGATCAAGACTAATGGATGAAAATGAAGATTCGGTAAGCCTCAAACTTACACTGAAGCTATGCAGTCAACAACGAGACGTACAGAACTCTAATGGAATTATAAATCCTCGAATCCTTCCCTGCGGAGCTCGACTGATCCCAGATCAACTTTAATATCCTCCCCGTTCATTGTGGTCCTATAAACTACACAGCAAAATTGAGCCTGTAAATATGCGAACCGATGTATGTAGCAGGACATGCTAATTTATCATTCGTAAAAGTCGTATATTTTTATGAGTACAGTTGAACGATGGAATAGCGGAATCAACATTTAGGTATTTAACTCGCATGTGTAGTGTTAAAAAAAGAGAAGCTATGCATAATTAAAATCATGAATCTAGTCCGGCTACCCTCGAAAAAGCAGCTAGCTACACAGTTACAAACAAAACATGGATATAGATACTCAAACTGCCAAAAGAACGATTAGCTTCCCAAAGCACATGTTCTCACAGCTTATTACTGCCATTTAATTTAGCTACCAAAAAAGTGAAGTAATGGGACTGATGGGAAAATTGGATTGGATGGGAGAGATGACTCAATTCGATGAATCTCCAATGCTAGACTTTACAGTATTACTGTAAAATTAACAACATCATTACATCATTGCTTCAGCTTCTCAGGTGTGCACCATACAATGCGGCACCATACAAGTTTGTCATACCACAGCAGTAGTTGTTGAAAAACCAGCTAGTTGTCAGGAAAAGCTAGTGGTTTATTAACAACTGAAATGCAGTTATGTCATTGCATCTGATTACTTTCCAACACACCGCAGACGCTACTCTGCAATGCGGGTGAAACTGTGCTCTCATCATAACTAAACTAAAGAGCCTACTGAAACTGTTTAGCTGGTTAGCCTTAACCTAGCATGACTCCGTGCCCTGCTGAGATAATGATTAGTCTGAGAGATTAGCTCCACGCTAATGTTGACAGTACAAAAGCGTATCATAGTCGGCTAAACATGAATGAATCGATGTGCGATGGCGTGCTGTCCGTGTGCCAAAACACGCATACACATCCAGACATACTGCTGTTGCTTGGATACATATTGTGATTCCCTGCTCACTGTCTTATGCCTGTGGGATATGTTTTTGTTCATTATGAAACTAACAGATAACAGTGTCACAAACACACAACCATTACACACTATTTTACAGGAATAAGACACTTCTCACTGAGGCATTGTGCGATACGAGTGGAGTTACCACTGATGGTGTTCAGACAGGTAAAATGCTTCTGTCCATGTTCTAGAATGTGGTTTTGTTTCTCTAACAAGACAAAACCTGATTTTTACACTCATGTCAGGGGCTCCTGGAAAACTGCTATTCCCTTCCCAGCTAACAATTCTGGGATGCAAGAATGTTTCCCTAACATTAAGTAACAGAAAGTATTAGGAACGTTCAAAACATCCAGTTTTTTAGATGTTGTATTAACATTATTGCTGGGTTATAAGAACGTTATTTAAAATGTTTTTAAATTGTGTAACCACCTCATCCATCTAAAGTTTATCTGTCGCGTTCAGCTGAATTTTATTCTATTCAGATCCGGTAATTCTGATTCACTATCGAGCACATAAACACTGGACAGGATGTTGCATCAGAGAACCGGTCACGCTGTTTATTGCTTAAACTGTGACAGGAACCGAAAACAAAGAAATAAAGGAAATAATGATATCAAGAGACCATTCAGTATTTGTGTGCTGCTTATTTTGAGGCGCTCAGAGAGTCAGTAGAACAGAAGATCGGACGTCTCTAAGAACGTAGTTTCCTACCCACAGAGAATAAAAGCAGGAACCTCAGAGAACCATGATGTGCCGCGTGCCGCTTTATTCTGTAGCTTTTATCTGATGACCCCAATCTGCCGGGATCAAAGGTTAATCAGGGTCATTTGCTTTTCTAATTACAGATACAGAACTCATCTGCCCAAGCCCACACACAGGCCAGTAGTGTCACGCACACACGCACACACACTCTCACACACACACACACACACACACACACACACACACACACTCTCACACACACTCACTCTCACACACACACACACACACACACACACACACACACACACACACCTTTAGATGCAGGGGTATCACCGGAATGGAAAATGCATTCTGTTTTGTTCTTTCACCAGCTCTGCGTTCATTTACATTTGCAAATGAGCTTCTGTCTTTCATCACCTGTTAGCAGCACTAAATCTGTGTGAGGAGTATATTTATCTTCCACTACCCAGAATGCACCTGTGGTATCGGGCGGCACCACGTCATAAGCTGAATGCATAGTAAGTTCAGCAAGGTTTTACAAGAAAAAAGGTTTTCTCAAGAAAACTGCAAGACCAATTATTTAGAGAAATAAACAAGCTGCATGAATAAATGACTCATTTATATCTATAAAACAAAACAGTACAGGACACAAAAATGCTCTATATAAGTGACTCTCTGTGTCTGCGTGTTTAAACTTGCTCTTAGTCTAATTTTCAATTAAACGTTTGCGCCTTGTCCGCACGTGTCTGATTTAACATTATCGGTGAGAGACGCGTCTTTAAATTATCACACAATTAAAAATTATAAGCTTTATAAAAACATAACATTCGTCTGCAGGCACACTGCTTCTTAATTATGAACTTCATTACTTAGAAACAGATCCTCACAGACCAGCTCTAATCATTGATGTCTGAGGAGATTCTGTTGTTACACTCTGAACTCAACCGGTCTGTCGTCATCTTTAGATTTCAGCCTGAAAACAACACTTGGCTTTTCTCATCCATGTTCATTATTCGTTGAAAATACCTCTCACATCAAACGTCATTGGCAAGAGTCTCGCCAATATCACATGACCAAACATTGCTGATGTCAAAAGCCCCATATTTGAGAGCTATAGAGCAGTATTTTTTGTGACTTAATTTAAAAAAAGAAAGCTATACATGTTTTTAACGACACAAGTCAGTTTTTTCGCCTTCTAGGTAAAACAGAGGGATATAGTTCCAGTAAGGTGTTGACTTAAGACTTTAACTGTGACTTTATATTTAAAATGATGTGTCTGAAACCCAAAAGATTACAAGTTACAAGTGGAGTTTATTGTCATTTCAACCATATACAAGTACACAGTGAAACGAGACAATGTTTCTCCAGAAACAAGGTGCTTCATAAGACAAACACTAAACATCACAGACATACGGGCTACATAAATACAGCTAAATACAGCATAAATACAGATAAATACAGCTATACACTAAATAGTCTCAATGTTATAGAAAGCCTAAAGCTTTCTGCTTATGTAATGTGAACTGCTGTTGTACTTCTCTGATCCCCCGTTTCTGTGGGTCTCTTTTGGACAAATTAAAGGTTACACACAGATATCTCTGAATGTTACCTCAGGTGAGATCATGTGTTTATAGTAATTGTCTTTCAGTCAGGAATCAGTTTTGCTGGGGGCTGTGAATCAGCTCGGAGCTCCGCGCTCTTTGTTTACTGCTCAGCACCTTTCCTGACCCGAGATCAGCAGACCTGCAAGAGATTAACGGCTCATAGCTGCTTACCTCATCCCTGACACAGCCCTCCACTCTGCTAACAGGAAATGTTCTCAGAACGTTGGCTAACGTTATCTAAACGTGCTCTCAAAGTTATCAAAACTGTTATTGTGGTAACGTTAGTACAACTTTTAAATGTCATAAATCATACATATCAAAAATGTTATTCTTAAGTTGTTAGTTAACATGTTATCATTTTTAAATGCTACAGAATTAAAATAATGTTTGAATAACGTTCTTTTAACCAAGCAAGAATGTTAATACAACTGGACGTGTTTTAATGCTTGTTACTTAATGGAAACATTAGGGAAATGTTTCTACAACCTAAAATTGTTAGCTGAAGATGAGAAACGATAAAAAAAACAGTGCCGCCATTAATGACATTCTTATTTGCATTTCTGCAGATTCAAAATAGTTGATCACAGAACAATGTGACTGGCCAATCAAAATCACATATTCTAGAGAGTCATATAATAAATGACTATTTTCATTTTAGGCGATTTTATTACTTTAAAATTCAGTTCTTCAATGACCAAGTGGGATTAAAGGTTCAAACGGCATCATAGTAACTACTGAGTAACCTAACTAACACAGCTGGTGTGTGAATCGCACACAGTTGTACAGGAAGCTTAAGAATATAAATGTATCAATCTTTCCAGTCTTGCTGTGGCCTTGTGCCAGATACCATCTGATTCACTGTGGGTCTAAGAACACACATCTTGGTCTACAGCAGAATCGAGTACACTGCCAAGCCACGAGGGACATCTGAGTGTAGTAACCACAGCATCCAGACATTCAGACTCACTCTGCCCAGATCTGAGCACCCTCCATGGGCCAGAGAGATTCTTAGAGGCCACGTCTGGCTCCAAGCACTCCTGGAGGACCCCAAATAAGCTGGTCATGAAAAGAGCAAGGCCATAGTGTGGCTTTATTTCCCCCCGCACGTAGAAGATATCCTTCTACCAGCTCCTCTGAGCTTCTGGATAAGACAGACATCCCAGAATTCCCAGCATTTGAGTTGTTTTCCTGCACACTGGGGTTCGGAAGGCAGAACGGGGCTCCGGGGCATTATAAATCTTAACCTCGCTGAACGGGAGGTCACACTGCATGGTGTTATTGCCTGTTTCAGACAGAGGAACCATTTTGTGCTGTTGTTTATTGGCAGAGGAGCGGTTTAACGTCCTGCTGATGGAAGCTGGTTCAAAAACGGCACTTCAGCTCAGGTGCAGGAGCGTAAAAAACTGGGAGAGTCATTCCTCAAAGCACAGGCCCAGAATCAGCATCCGTGCATGAAAAACATACTAAAACAATGATCAATTATGTACACAAGGACTGATTGAATTGCTGATGTACACACATGGACAGTCACAACAAGCCTGGAGTGTTGACATTTACAGTAAAGGTGTATATACGGTCGGCCCGGCCATAATCAACACAACTCCCTTTGGAATTCTTTGAGCCATCTGAAATGTACTCTGGCCATCTGTGAACCAGAAAGAATGAAAGAAAAAATAGCATAATTTAATATCTGACGATTCATCCACCATAGTACAATTGTTAAGTTTACTGACATTTATACAGCGAAACCTCTCTGATTTATCGACGTGAAAAAACGTTTGGGTGACATGACCGCAGACGCAGCTGCTTCAATTAGTGAACATGGTTCATTTTTAATGTTTGTGAGCACTAGAGGTCAGACAATGTCATACGGAAAATAAAGCATTTCTTCTGTTTTTTCGTTTCTTGTCGTTACTCTGCGATGCATATTTCTCTCCTCTGCTTTCACAGCCTGTAGACATCAATCAAATCCAGCAGTTTCAATTATCCAGCAAATGGAATCCCATTTCTTTCATCATTTCTGGTGCTGCCGACTGAATGCTGCCGAACGCGCGTTCAAGGTGCTAATCAAACCTGCGACGGGGATGAAGTCGTGTCGGAGAAAATGAGTGTCGGAATACAACCCCGAGATTTTGCGCGAGAGCTTGTTTTCATAAAACGTATTGGCCCGTCATCGTAACTTTACACTGCGCGTGATGATGCCTGCTAAATTCTGATGTATGTCACCCTAAAGGCTCTGGAGAATATATATCAGAGAGGGATAACATAACGTCACCTTATATTGAGAGTGATGGAGTGGAACGTCTGGCTGTGAACAGATCGACTGTCACCAGATCTCACACATCAGATTAACACCGATTATAGAAGCATTTGGGGGCCTCGTCTGGTTCAGCGTCAACAAAATAATATTTCATTTCAGTCATTTCTTTAGCATCTCGCAAACAAAAATACACAGCGGCAATCAGAGAGCGAGAGAGACGGAGTGTGTAAGCGTGCGGCCGATTTTCTGTTCTCCTGCTAAAATGGGTCACGCCGTACGTTGCCTTCAACGCTGACAGACTCACTAATCAGACATAATGGAATTATATCAGATGCAGAAGACAGAGTCTATAATTAGAGCGCGTCTCGGTAATGGTTCCACAGCGCTGTCTCTGTGACAGGCTTTATAACAAGCTGACACAGTAGCTGACTGCAGACAGAGCTTCATTTAAACTCACACTCATCTGGGCAGCCATTATGAAGACTGGCTGGTCAAGACAGCACAGTGAAGAGGGTGTTTAGACACTGACTTCAGACACTGTATTATATAGCAAATTACTATTTACGTGTCGTATGGACACTATCGGCCTTCTGGTCATAAAGAAGTTCAACTTTTCACGAGTTGTATTTGTCTATAAACAGTGTCCAGCAGTGGAAATACACATGCAATGTTTATATTTTTTCATCTCCGCTGTGGTTCGTATGAAACCTCTGAATCGTAAGGAAAGTTAATTGTACAAAACAAGTGGTTAATATACAGAATTTCATATCTTACAAATACACAACCGCATAATGTTCTTGTTGCACGATTTAAGAAATTAAAATGATTTTTTAAAACCGCGCTTGAATATTTTCACAGAGCAGGTAACAGCGCAGGATGTGTGTAATAATTACCGCACTGAGTAAATGCACTGAGAGAGTCTTTTGTAAGCGAGTCAAATGTGTCGGCAAATCTCAAAAGACAAACGGTACAAGATTCCCCCTCTGAACACAAACACATCCTCCATTACAGACTTCACTGTTCATTGAGATGTCAGCCCGCTCAGACACAAAGATCTCAATCAATTACCAGCCGACGGTGTCATCAATTTCCTATTATGACACACCACTGAGCTGTCAATCAAAACAAACGACTGCAGGAAATCATATGTCCCACACAAATCAGCTCTCACATTCAATTCCACTCTATCGGTTGATCTTTTCCCCCTCTCTTCCTGTCTGCCTGTCGCCGTCACGGCTAATGGAAACCGCAGCACACGCGCTGAGATGTCCTCCCGCACGACATACAATAAACATAACCCTGGAGTGAAAAAGCAGCCAAACTCTGGGGCTCCAGACAGCCGTCGCCACCCCCCCCCGACAGGATGTGACACGTGTCAGAGAGGAAGAGACTCTTGAAAGGGGCGGGGCCTGTCTGACAGATATTAAAAGCTGTCATTAGGTCCTAATACAAAGCATTGTTTATAGGCAGCCATAAACAGCAGGGGTATAATCAGATGAAAATGAGCGTTTCCTGCTGTGGTCGATGTCACATCGAAATGACAAGTACAAATTTCAAGGAGTTGCACCCCGGAGGCTCAGCGCTTCACATGACATCAGCCGTGTCACATGTTTTCCCCCTCATCAATTAAACAGCATGCGCAAACAAAGTTTTCTTAAAAAACTACACGTTCAAACTACAGATCCGCTAAACTACCTGTCTGTCTGTCTGTATGCCTGTCTGCCTATCTATCTGTCTGTCCATGCGTTTGTCAGACAGATAAAGACATAGACATCCGTCCGTCTATCTATATCTATCTATCTGTCCGTCTTGCATATATATGTTTGTGTGTGTATGTATATATATACACACACACATGTAGACGACACAGTGGTGATCTACTGCACTAAATTAATCCACAGGCAGGAGTTTAAAAGCTCTTGATATTATGGGAAAATCAATGACTGTTTTGGAACTCATAATGAAAGTGAATCTTAAGGCACTTTAGTCTTTGGAAAAGAGGCAGTTTTAGACATGACCGAAACCACACATGCAATCTGTAACCACCTCCTGAACTGCATATCTGCATATATAATGACAGTCTGTAATTTGGAGACATAAGGTCTGAATATAACATGAATGTCTGATACTCCATCTGCTCTGTGTTCCCTTCTGAGGGCTCGTCACTCATCCGTAATGTAGGTGTCTGCTGGGCACGCACACACACACACACACACACAAACACACACACACACACACAGAAACACACGCACACACACAGAAATTATAAGTAAGCAATGAGGAACTTTTAGTAGATCACAAGAGAAATGAGAGAATGAAATAAATCAGCACACACTTCCTGCGCAGTTGTCGCCCACTCACTCTCTCAGCTCGCAAGCAGTGCGCTCGCCGCGATGGAGGAGGAAAGGCCAGCGAGAGGACCAGCTTAACAGGACTAGCTTTATACTTTTGTCTTCATATACTGTTTACACTCCTACCAGAGCACTTAACCAGTAAAAGCACACTCCATAACACGCTCCATTATGATACAAAAGTCAATATGTATGAAATGTGTGTGTTTTCCCAGCATCTATATCAGCAAATCTGATAATGCCTTTCAAGCACACAGTGTTAACAGTACTGACAAAATAATAATCAGATTTCAACACATAACGCCCAGATTTACACACAAACGTTCGGCTTCTGTTCATATTTACTTTAAACTTCTTTTTAAAGAACCACGAAACAACACATTTAAAGGCCAGGTGAAAATTGACTTTAGTCGTTCCTGGTTGGTGAATGTTTTCTTTAGCAGACCGTTTAATTTGATTTGCTTGTCAGATTATTTCTTGTTACAAGTAAATGTATTTAAAGTATACATTTATAAAGTTAAAGTATACGTAACTTTCAGGGGTTTAACTTCTTCCAAAAAAACATTCATTTTGCCTTCAATTTTGAACGCTGGAAACAATAAAATTTAAAGGTATTAAAAAACATTCTCTTACAATTTTACAGTAATGTTTTCTCCATCTGTCAGTTGCGCGGTCTCCTGGAAACCGTAGCCGCATCAGCGCAATTCCCCCCCCCGGGTCACGCCGGCGCCACTTAATGGCGCATCTCGTCACATTACTGAACACACCCACTCGTCGCAACCCTCGAAATATGAGTCATTATCCAAAGACGTGTGGTAATTATTACTAAGGAGGTGGTATTTTTAGCTGGTAATTAGCCACTTGTCCTACCGAGAGCCCAGCGTGACGCTTATCTATCAAGGTAGCAGCCAGCGAGAAGACGAGGTTAGGGAGGAAAAAATTACTGTCACTGGATGCGGCGAGTCAAAACAGTGTCACGCGCTACATCAGAAGAACTTACGGTACATGGACGGATGTTTTAGTGAAGATGGTTTTATGATGGTAAGTTGGTAATTGCTGTGTTTTAATCCCATTAAAGCAATTACACGATTCTGTCAAGCGTTTATCAGCTGTTGTGTGAAGAATTCTCCCCGCCTGGCTTTACTATCTTTAAGCTGTAGTGATGATCGTAGCTTCTCTGTTAAGTAAACATCCATTCAGATTGTTTGGGCGTGTGTGCACATCTGAGTGTGAATGAGACGCATGACGAGGTGCGAGGACGGTCTCTGTATGTCTTCATTGTTAAAGTGTAATTCTTGCACATATGCATGTAAACATTAACAGTGTATCTAAAACGTAAACGTTTTTCCATATACATGTCTACATAACTGTAAACTATAAACAATGACATAAACAAAAAACGTACAAATGGTTTGGGATTACAGAATGTAATCATTCAATTTCTGGGCTGATTTTATGGTCATTTATATTAAATGAGAACAAATATATTTTAATTTACACTGTTATATTTAGCACATTTATCATAAAACGAATCAGATCATGGTGTACGGAAGCACATGCTACCACCAAGCGCCTGATGGCGCCGTTCTGTCTGGTGTTGATGGAGGAAGGAGAGGCAGTCTGGTGTGTTTGGCTGGACCTGCGGATGGGGGTCCATCAGAAGGTTGGTGTGTTAAACAACAGAAAACATGCTGTTCCACAGCAGGCTACAGCAGCATGAGTGCTCAGTGCTTCTCACAAAACAAAACTACAAAACTGGAAACACTCGCACAGACGCTGGAGGTCAATACGCCTTCCGGGCAAACACACATTGCTTCTTAACTTCTGCTAAAAACGTGGGACGAGCCAATGAAATGAGATTAGACAGACAAAATGAGAGAGATGAATTTAAAGGTGATAAGCAGGTGATTTAGAGAGAAGCTAATTATAGTAAACAGAGAGCTGTGTTGAAGGACGTGACCTGCACTATCTCAGGGCTCCCCTGGTAACCTGCTGCGTGTGTGTGTGTGTGTGTGTTAACTCTGATAAGCTTACTGCATTAATATGCCATACACTCATAAACCACAGGCAGAATTCACACAGAGGTCCTACAACAGACTAACTCGAATTCACTTTAAAGAGAAAGAGAATTAATTAGCATTACAAAGCTCTTAACTGAAACTACCGGGACCAGAAACTGATAGCAATCCACAGTTTTAGTTTTACACCCAGTTGGAGCCGTGGCCTAGGGGTCAGTGCACATGCTGTGACAAATGTGAGTCGAATCTGGCCTGCAACATTTCTTGATCCCTTCTGATACCAAATTCCCCATATTTTCCTGTCCTTTCTCTACTACACTGTATATATAAAAAGGTTGAAAAAAAATAATGAGTTGCAGCCATGGCCTAGCAGTTAGCAGCCAAGCTCGGATCCAGCTAACAATTTAAGTTATACAAACTTTTCTCTGACAAAACATTACAGATGTTTTTTCAAAAGTTCCAGGAGCAGTCAACGTGTCCAGTTTTTAAATGTTGTATTAACGCTATTGCTTGGTTTTAGGAACCATTGAAGCATTTTTAAATTCATTTAAAAACATTTAAAAAATGTTCCATAACAACTTAAGAATAACATTTTTGATGTATAACTCTAACAAACAGCCATTCCTCACATTAGATTATTAAACAGCATGAGAAGACAGTCAACAATCGATTATTTTGCGATTGATTGTTTTTAACTCTTAAGCATTAGCCTAAAACGCTACGAGGCTTGTTTTTTACGATTTATAAATGGATTAAGAATAATTTAGTATAATAAATAACCCAAAATCCTCATAGGAGCAGCGCGGTGTGCTCAGGTCAGCTTGCAGGAGTTCAGAGCGCTAACGTCACGCCCGCCTGCCTTCCGGGTGTTGGTGTAACCCGCGCAACACAGAGCCTCTCGTTCCCTCTCGCCATCCTTCCTGCCTCACCTCTAACCATTCCATATTTCAGCCGTAATTTGGCACTCGGGGGTAAACTGATCCCTGTGCACGAGAGCAGCAGCAGGGAAAGGGCTGAGCACAGATAATTGTTAACAAATCTGACTCGCGTGGAGTGTGTTTTTCCTCGCCCGCTGCGTTCAGTGCGTGCCCATCTCCAGAAAATCTGTCTGTGCTTTGGCAGTCGCCCCAGAGCAAGCGTCTGTCAAAACAAATGCTTCTCGTGTTGGCAATAAATAAATGAAAGAATAAATGAATAGATAACAAAGAGGAAGACAGACAGATCAGAGAGAGAGAGAGAGAGAGAGAGAGAGAGAGAAACAGAGAGAGAGATGCCACATACAAACCACATGTAACTCTGGTCTCTCCCGGATTTTAAAGGGGGAGGTGGTGTGTGTGGGAGAGAGAGAGAGAAAGAGAGAGAGAGAGACAATGTCATCACATCAGCAGAGAATGTCAAAGCATCAAAAGAGTCCACATAGAACATTGAAGTAACATCCACATTGAAGTAACATATTGTGACTTTTGTGTGTGTTCCTTTAACAAGTTCATGATGTCACAAACCTGCTGATATCATAATGTCTGAACACAGCATGACTTTGTTGGAAAATGTTATGATGAAAAAATCTAGCAGTCAGTTCAGTTTTTGTGTTTACTTCCTGGGAGAGGCAAAGACACGATCTTAAAGGAACAGTGCACCCAAAAACCATCAATTCATTCAGCTCATCATTTATTTCCTTGGAATCTGTGTGACTTTTCCTCTTTCGTGGAACACAGAAAATACATTTATAGGCCTAGCAAAACGTTCTGAAGCTGTCCAGCGCTTTTAAACCTGACATAAATAATGAAAAACACACATAAATCTTTCATTTGCGGGTGAACTACAGCCGTAATGATAAAAAATGAAATTTGTTTTCAGAATACGAATGTGAACTGTGAGGTCATGACCTTTCAGACGAACGGCATCGTGGGAAGTTTATCCACCCCATCAGTCTAGTACAGAAACGTAAACAGACAAATGAGATTTTTTTTCTGTGCTGCCACAGCATGAAAACATTTTCCTCTTCAAAAGCATTTTTTCTGGGAAAGTGTGTTACCGTCTTAGTGAATAATGCATTAAACTACTGAAGACCCCTTAACCGTGTGCCAGACTCTGAGTCATTACTCAGCGCGGGCAGGATCCTCTTTTGATCTGGATAGAAATTTTATAAAATACATTTATTATTATTATTCATTTGTCTGTCAAATGTGCCGTTTGAAAGTCTCTGCCCAGATGAATTAGCATTTGACAGCTGTGAGGGAAACTGTCAGAAACACCAGTGATTTTAAACCGAGGGTGCGGCTTAGCATCCTATTACCTTATTTATTACGTGACCCAGTCTTGCACAAAACCAGACCTCCGACTAACCGTCCGTGATCACACTGCGGTCCTCAGGCGTGTCGACTAAAGCAGAGCTTATGCACAAAAAAAGCCACAAACACCCAGTAAACCCCCGATCTCAGCCCCGGAAAGCCATGAGGTGACAGTTCAGAAAACGTGTCGCTTCAGGCAACAAATCTGGGCTTTTTTTAACAACAAGCCTCAAACACATTTACATGTATGATGCCTCCAGGCCATTTCTGTGCTGTCCTTTCTCTGCTCACCTCCACTATAGCACTGACTCCCTAGCTAAAGTTGTTAGATTGTAAGAACGTTTCCCTGACATTTCCATTAGGTTACAAAAACGTTACAAAGTGTTATTTTGATGGGTTTTTGTAAAAAACAAATCGGTCCAAAATCCGTTAACATGGTCACAGACTTCGTCTTTGCAAGTGCGTTTAGAATACATTTAAAATATTTCTTTATTTTACATGCCATCAGACTCCTCCATACTCGGAAACACACACACAAACTTATACACACACACAACTGTGCATCCTCAATCCTTTACTAAAGGTTTTTGCCCATAGTCTGTCTCAATAGTCATCGTGCTGTCTTGTGCTCTCTGCACTTGTGCACTTCATGTATAAATAATGTAGCCCTTGTAGTTCTGTGATGTTCAGTGTTTGTCTTATGTAGCACCTTGTTCCTGGAGAAACCTTGTTTCATTTTACTGTGTACTTGTATGTGGTTGAAGTGACAAGAAACTCCACTTGACACTTGACAAATCTGTGCAATGACAATCATCTTAATTTAAAATCACTGGACTGGTTAAAACTCGGAAACTTTTGAGTGGTTGTTAATAATTCGGTCTGTTCTTCATGCCGTTGTCAGAGGGAGGAAACTGAAGTGGAAAGAAAAAGCTTTTCTTTCTCACTTTTCAGAGGAAATCAATGCTGTACAGAATGAAGCGCCTCTTAAACATTTCGCTGTTTAACAGCCTCAGCATCACACAGCAGAACACATACAGATATAAAAAGCTACATACATTGACCGCTGGGCATGTTGTCACGGAACAGGTCTTACCTGGAAGAGAGAGAAAGAAAAGGACGAGTTAAAGAAAACTGAAACGTACTGCACACCAAACTGAAAAAATGGTTTCTCAGCCTGACAAACTCTCATCTGATTGCCTGAATTTATGAAACACAGGGTGGTTTTAATCCACCTGCAAAGAGAACAGTACTGCATACCAGGTTAATATATTGAATGCCTTAATACAAATCTGTAAACAGGCAGAAATTCCAATCCATTGTCTGTTATGTTGGTTTATCTATCTATATGAGAAAGCCTTGCTCCTTAACAGCACAGCAAAAAAAAAAACACTGATTGGCCACTTAATATGTCAATCAAACAGGCTCTTCCAGTAGGCGGTTCTCCAGCTGTACAGAAAAGACACAGAAGAACAACAAAGGCAAGTGCAACCAGACTCGGCGAGATCGTGTGAAACGTTTCCTCCTAATTACAAGCCCATCATCTTTCAGCCAAAGAAGCGTTTGACACACAGCAGAAAAAAAGATTAAAGATGAATTAATCAGGCTGATCTCTTCCCTGACCGCCAGTGTGACAGTGTGTTAATAAATGTGGACTCCAGCGAGTCAGTGGCCCCGAGTCGCTCTGAATGAGAGAGGTCACTCCTCCATCTCGAACACATTCGTCACGTCTCAGCGCGGGCTCAGGTGGACCGAAGGACCGCATGCAGATATCTGCTGCTGAGTAAGACCGATGTTTGAGACTCTGCTGTGAAGCAGAATACTAGGAACAGCGGCCTGGAGACAGAGACTCTGCGGGACATGATTAAGTTGGAGGTGTGAGGGGTGAGGGGTCGCTGGACGCTGCTGATAAATAGAGACAGAGGAAATGTGATGGCAACATGGAGCTCAGAGTCTTGGCGAGAGCTATTCTAAGACCGACAAGACTGGAAACTTTGATGTGATTAATTTAATCACAACATCATCATTTTGCGGCCTCCATCTGGTCCCTTCAGATGACTGATGTTTAAATAAATCACTGCTTAGTCATTTTTTAGCACTGTTGATTAATCATTTTCAAGGATTTAATCATTTTAATCACAATCACATATCAGTATTTGCTAAAAAAGATCCAAAATGATAATAATTTAAAGATTTGTATTCATATTTCTACTTTGTAAGTACTTTGTTGGTAAATTAAAACATGCAGACGATGAGTGTCAAGTTTTTTTACTTTAACAAGTACATAATCGCACTGAATCAATTGGTTAAACCAACAGCCCTAAAAGTTTTTACAGACCTATACTATGGCTCTTCCTGGCCAATCAGAAGCGTCGGTTGTCCCTTTCTCCGCACTGTAAGAGCTGATGTCATCTTGCTAAGCAGCGGGTCTCAAGTAAAGTGATTCACCTCACTGGCTGTGAGACCGTCTCTCGCCTCATTTTCCCAGTCAGACCTCTGGTGCGTGTTCACGGCGGGAATTTCAGCAGCAGATTATAAATGGACGAGTGGATGATCCATCTCTAAAACTGCGTCTCAGCTTCCGAGAGGAACGACTGATGGACTCTGCCCCATTTGACCCAGTAGGATCACACAGAAAAAATGACACTTTTCTAAAAAAGGGTCACAGATGTTTTGTGCCTCTACGCCCAACTACATGATCAGCGGTCAAATGTAGGCTGGTGATAAAAGAGCGAGACAATGTCATACCAGGACGGAGTTGACGAAAAGAGAGATAAAAAACAGGAGCTGATAGGCAGAAAAGAAAGTGAGGTTTAGTTCTCTTGTGTAAGATAAAAATGAAAATTTTATCTCGCAGACGAGGCCAAATGTCTATTCATCAAATATGTTTATCTTGGCGCAGTCATCCAATGAAGCATAAAGCTAATGCTAATCTAGTCTTCCCTGCAAAAATGGTTCTTATTTTATTTTTTACTTACCCATGCAAACATATAGCGTACACAGACAGACACACACATATCGTAAAGAGTAGAAAGTGTATATGAGGTTGTCACTCAAAACTTTACAGTGTGTGTACGGTTTTACAGTGCGTGGCCAGAAGTCGACACCTGATAACCACTGACACAGTTTGACTCACAATCAGCACCTCTAGGAACTGTAATTTACCTGGAATAGAAACCAGGTTAAGTCTCATCTGCAGAGGTGCGGCGTTAAGCGCGGTTCTGTTTGGATTCTGTATGCAAGGTCATGTCTGCAATTTCCCTCTCCTGTCGTTTTACAGCTGCCATACTTTATTTGCTCCCACATTAACTTTGCTGCCGAGTTTCCCTTCCCATCTAAAACACATTTACAGGTGGAGAAAAGTAAACAGGCTGGAACGGCTCATTAAACAACAGCACACACACACACTCACATCCAAACAAACTCACTTTTATTCCTCATCATCCCCTCGTTCGCCCGTCTTTACAACATGGTGTTTGTGACCTTCCAGAAAAGCTCTGGAGGTCGTGCAGCGGTCTGATATGATGAAACTGCCACAGATGCCCCCTTAAAAAATAAGACACCCATGATACAATCAGATCATAATGCACCACCTATACTAAACTCTGTGTGTGTGTGTGTGTGTGTGTGGAGAGTAAGAGAGTAATCTGAGTGTGTTTTAATGACAGTGTGTGTGTGTGTGTGTGTGTGTGGAGAGTAAGAGAGTGATCTGAGTGTGTTTTAATGACAGTGTGATGGACCGTCATGTGAATGAGTGTGTTGTGGAGATGAGAGAAGATACACAAAAATCTTTAATGATCTGTGACAGCCCCTAACCCCCTCCACTCCATCTCTTTCTGCTGGACTCACATTCAATGAACACAGTTCTCTCTCTCTCTCTCTCTCTNTGCTGGACTCACATTCAATGAAAACAGTTCTCTCTCTCTCTCTCTCTCTCTCTCTCTCTCTCTCTCTCTCTCCTGAAGTGAAGGCTGTCGGCTGTAAAGCCCTGAGCACCTTATCTGCCCCCTGCGGCTGTCAGTGGGGATTTCTCCCATCGGTTTCTTCTCACACACTTTAGAGCAGCTCAAAGCCACTTCATCTTTCTGGCTGGGAAGAACAAGCCCCAGACCTTCACACTGTCAGCAGGTCTCTCTTTCAGCCCCTGAAGGCCAAGCTAAGCTTCTGTGGGTTTGATTTGGTCTTTTCTACTGGTGTGCATGTGTTTGCACTAAAGCAGCTTTTAAACATCTAATCATCTGGCCAATAATACATCTGATTTACCCATAACGTAACCCCGCCCCTAAAATCTGAGGGCAGTGATTGGTTCAAGAGAACGCTGTTCTCCGCCCCATCCTTCACCCCAAGCGAAACCTCACATCAGAGATACACTGAATTTTATGGAGAGAAACGTTAGCTTTGAAATAACAGTGTAAGAAAAGCTGTAAAACTCTCAAACTTTGAGAAGATGCCGGTCTTATTTCTTATTCTTATTCACTAAGAGCATCTGAGATATCTGAGATAGAGAGATCTGAGATAACACATCCCACTTTCTAATCTTCTGTGACGTATCAAAACAACTGGCAGAACTTTCCTCTTCTTCTGAGCTCAGATGCATGTTGGGATTGACCCCGCTCAACAATGTTGGGTTGTAGGAACGTTCCCCTAACATTTCCATTAAGTAACAAAAACATTAAAAATGTTACTTTAACATTATATAAACATTTTAAGAATAACGATTCCGGTATATTATATATAACGGTAAAAGCATGTTCTACTAAGGTTAATGCAAGAATATTATTTATTTATTTATACGGCAAAACACGTCATAACTCAGTCATTCAAGTTATACTTAGGTACCGCTGGTTGACGAATCCTGTCAGAAATGTATGATTCAAATCAACGGGCTCCAGACATCCATGTAAACATGCGAGGTTGGTGGTCTAATCTCAACTCTAACACAAATTGAATCTCAAATCATTTCACCCTGAGGACAGTCATTTCTGGTTTGTTTGTTTGTTTGTTTTTTGGATGGCCACTTGATTAGCCAGAACTCATGAATAAATGGATATTAATGTTCGCGGTCTTGCCAGCGATGCCTCCAGTATTTCCAAATCCACTGACGTTTCTGGTGCCACACCAAAACCTTAATGAAGAAAAACTGTTGACACTGTCCTATTATCCTATATATCGATTAAAAAATGCAATATAACAAAAGCACATTTTAGGAGAATAACAGTAAAAATACAAGAAACTGAGACTAGTTTTACCGCAAATAATAATACAGAAATTAAAAGTTCAGAAGTTACTTTAATTAAGCATCAAACTATCTTACAGATTTTCCCTGATGAAGACAGACAGACAGACAGACAGACAGACGAATGGTTAAACCAGCATTGGTTTACAACATGGGTATCTGGTCTTAGCTAGTCTTTAGTCTCTCTATCTACCAAGACCTCAAAAACCCTTTAAACCTCTTTTAGTAGAGCAATCTTCTCATTCATTTAGCTAATATTGTTCAACTAGATTAACTCACAGCACACTAAATTAACTCAGTTCTGCTTAAAAGCACACCCCCAAACTCCAGTGCTGTTCCTCACGCAGTATCTGCCCCACTGAGGACTGCTCTTATAACTTCTGAGTTAGAAATCCAGATTCTACCCCACCCCCCCGTTATCCCCCTCAGACACTGATTTCCCCTCACAGATTCGGAGAGGTTTGTGTGATGCCCATCACAGGTGAGTGGATGACCCTGTTGTAAGTCAGAGCCTTCATATGAAGAGTCTGAACAAATACAGACCGTCAACAAAGACTTTCTGCTCTTCCCTCAAGAGCGCTGGTGAGAAATAATCAGACTCTGATCCTCAGAGCATCTTCAACTCCGCGGGGCACACAAGAAGTCTTGTAAGATGAATCAGGGTACGTGTGGAGAAAAACAAGGCGCTGGAGAGAGAATGTGGCTCTTTTTTCCTCAGAAAGCTTTTCACTATGATAAGAAGAGGCCACGTCCTGACAGCTCTCAAATCAGCCTTTCTTGTTTCCCTGGACACCGTTACCATGTCAACGGCAGGTGTGCTCTGACCTCCTGCCGGTGTTTACAGACACCAATTAAAACAGATGTAATGACTGAGGCTCACGGTAGCCACTTTTGGTTGCAGCATCAGCGCGATCCGCGCTTTCGATGAAGGAGAATACAGCGGTATACAGCGACTGGGGGTTTGAGATTCAAAAATAATGCAGAATCAACATCCAGGCTACAGAGCTCCAAAGGGGTAAAAGGAGGAGGGGCCTTATTATTCTACAAAGCATTTGATTGAATAAAACAATTAAGCCCCAGCCCCTTAGTACACATCACCAATATTTTTGGTCTGTTTTGCTGAGAAGAAACCATGTACATTTCAACTTTTTATATAGGCTAATGATTAATTTAGTCAATTTGTAGAAGTACACTAGCATAAAAATGACCTCAAACATTGAGCAACTCGCCTCCGCCCAGAACCACAGAACGCTGCGGCCCTTTTGCAAAGTGGTCATTACAGGCACGTTGATTTATTTTGTTTTTGCCATGACGTGACAATCTCCCATTTCAATACTTTGCGAGAGAGATTGATGGATTTTCCTCAGCAGCTTCTGACAGAGAGATTTACAGTGCCTGATCACGGCTGCAGGAAACAGCCACCTCTGTCTGCAGTTATTGCACTCTCAGGTCTCTCAAAGTTTAAAATAAATTACCTCAGTGATCGGGCCAAGTTTGTGTGCGCGAGGCGGCGAGTGAAGGAGTGTGCATTTCAGACCAGCCCATTATTTGCACCGTACGTTTACCGTACTCTGCGTGTTTGGGTGTTTAAGGTCCTTGGCTAGGTGATGCATTCGAACGGTTAGTCAGCCAAACTTACAATCCACCTGCACACTTTATCCCAACCTGAGTCAGACGCACGGACATAACCCCAGTGGGGAAGAAAACATTGAACGCGAGCCAACAGGAAGTCCTAATCAAATCAGGCGTGAATGCAGAGTCAACAAACAGAAGCTCAATTCAAACGTCACAAGATAACCTCTCTTCCTGGATGATTACATTCACACTGTGTGCTGAGAAACTGGCATAAGCCAAAATCCCTTCCCACTTTCCCATGAAGAATCTGATACTCAAACTCTTGTTTTAACTGACCTTGATCTGGGCCAAACAAGCACAACCTCCTGTGTTTTGTGTTTCTTCTTTTTCTTCAACTCATCAATTGCAGTTGATAAAATGAAACAGAACAGAATTAAAAAATGAAACAATTAAAATGAAACAATTATCAGCTTTGTGAACAGTGTTTTGCGTGGCAGGGACGATTCATGCCAGCGCAGCTGAATCAACTGTGATATGTCCAAATAAATTATCTTATACTTGAGTCGTAAGTTTGCGATTTAAACTGAATGTGATGAAATAAAAACACAAAGAAGCAATACAACCGCACTAAATAGGCAACAAATCTGTTTTGACTAGCTAGGCGCAAAAACAAACAAACATGAACATCTGATTGGCTGTTTACACAACAACATACAACATACAGTACAATCAAAAACACACATTTGACAACAGTTTTGTTGGTATTTTAAAGGGTGTTTTACAAAAAAGACACAAAATATGATTCAGCTAAAACAAAATTCCGAAAAACTGATCAATGTATTGACTGATAGAAAGACAGAAAGAAAAGAAAGAGAGACAGAGAGTGTGTGTGTGTGTATGTGTGTGTGAGTAAGCGAGTGAGAGAGAGAGAGAGGAACCACTTTTGATGTAATACATTTCCCACAGAACTCATTTTCGACAGAACAGAGAGAGCAGCTACACCTGAAGAGAGTTAAATTACTTTAGAATTACTGCAGAAAACACTTATTTTCATAATCTGCCATTATCAGGCAGACCTGTGCAACAGAGAGAAGGTCTCTGGATCAGCATTGTGTTCTCAGATGCCTACAGACTCTGACAGGATTAGCTGCCTTGAAGCTGCCCAGTCATGTGAACTAACAGAGTCCACCCAGCAGATCTGAGGAGAACAAAGACCTGGAATCTAAATACAGAGAGATGCCATGAAATCTCTGAGACCGAGAGGAGAAAAAATGAAGTTTTGGGTTGGATAAAAAGATTAGCCTAATACTTCCTTTGTTGTTGATCGGGGCTTATTGTTCATGCATACAGAGTGTGGAATGGCGCTCTCCTCCTTAAACGCTTTGTTTTAAATGGAAGGCACAAATAACAATACATTCGTGGGGCTGCACCTTGAAGCATTTGTAAAATGGATATGAAAAGGTGCTCATTTCACTTCAGTAATGTGACATTTTAGAATGAAATGGGATATGCAGTGAATGTAGGCTGGAATACTGGGAACAAACATGGGCTGATAAATAAGAGGGCTTGATGACATCACCAAAAGAGCAACGTTTCAGGGGCGGAGCCAGTAATTACATTTTAARGAAAGAGTCAGCGATTTCATTTGGTACCTCCCACAAACTACCCAGATAACAATTTTAGGCTGTAAGAACGTTTCCCTAATGTTTCCATTAGGTACCTAAAACTTAATATATTATTATTATTTAATATTATTTTTATTATAAGTTCCAGGAACAGTTTTTTACACATGCTCACTATGCTATTTTTAAAACATACTACTATAAACTAACTACTTAAAAGTAAAGTTTTTGATATATGTGATATATAATGTTAAAAAAGGTTCTACTAATGTTACTGCAAGAATGTGTTTTAATAACGTTGAGAGAACTTTTAGAGAACATTAACCAACATTCTGAGAATGTTCCCTGTTAGCCGGGTGTACCCTTTGGTAAAGGTGTGTGTTTGTGTATGCTTAACAAACCTTGTACCAGCCAGTAAATTTATTCTGGCTATTAATATTTAACTTAGATGGTTCTGCAACAGTTATCCTCAGTGGAACAAAAGCTGCTGGTTCTCAAAAAAAAAAAACCAGAGACGCTCTGTTACCCACAGCGGTACAGCTGTACCAGCCAAAGGTGAGCACACGAACACGGGTCCCAAACGTACACAAACTCACAGAAATGAATGGAGCTTTTATTAAAGTATCACTTCATTAGGCTTTGACTATCTCTTGGATAGTCATCAGTCCCTCTATTTTTCGCCTTTGTAACTTCCTCTGATATGTTTATAAGCACACATTTGGCATACACATTTACTTGGAAACTTGGTGTTGCAAGCTTTACCTATTGAGCTACAGGAGCAATTGATGCGCCAATATAAATTGATGCGTTTCTTTCTAAACATACCCTAAACACATTTAAGCACACTACTGTAGCTCTGTTCCAAAATGTAGTAAACTGTCCAACTGCAAACCTCCTATATAGGGAGCTACCTTTCAAGAAAGCAAAACAATCATCAATGACCCTCATAAGTGACTGAAAATACCAAATACCAAGCACACACTAATCATACCCATTTTAAACTGTTTGCTGAACTGAATCCCACATTTATTATTACATTAAGCATGACACAATGCATTCTGGGAGTACAGTGTCCAGGGAGTTCATATGGTAACCACTACCACCAACACACAATAATGAATTTCAGCACGGAATACAGCCATAACAAAGACTCTTTTGGCACTTGTTAAGACAGCATATTAAAGTCTAAATTGATTCATTTCTACCTGAGGTTCGAACACCTTGGAGGAACCGCAGGAAAATATCGCCCAAATAAACAAACAAATAAAAGGGGAGAACTTTCCATTTGCCGAGCGCAGCGGTACGATAATTGTCATGATTCATTTCATGTCACCCAGAGAGAAGTGACGGGTTGGGCTTCTGTGTAACACCCCTGCCTGCGTTCGGTGGACGACGACAACGGCACAATTACTAAACGCACCACGCTAACTTTGCGTGCGAGGGGACTCGATCAAAGACCCCTATCGAAAGTGACCATTTGAAAGCTACATGTGTGTTTCAACCAAAATAAGAACCGTGCGACTATTTGTTTTTGTAACATTTTTTAATGAGCTTTAGCCGCGCCGCTAAGAAAAGACGTCCGTTCTCTGCGGGTAATTACAGAACGACATTACGTTAGCAGCGTGGACAGACTCGCTAAACGCTCGGCCCTGTCAAATTGATAAAGAAAAGAGGTGGAAAAAAGCACGAGGAGGGGAAAGCAATAAACGCACAAATAACTCTTAGCGCGGTGTTTTGCTAAGAAAGCAAATTATTTTGCCACGGAATTATTTACCCCGCCGCAATGTCGCAGCCTTGAATAAATAACATCCTGTAAATGAAGATGAATGTAAATAGGTGAGAAAATAAATATTGAAAACAGCAGCGTTCCATTCATCTACTGAGACTCGTGCTGTTTCGTGATTAGCGGCCGCTAGCTGACTCAGACACCCGTGAGATGTTCATTTCAATGACACACTTGTGGGAGCTGACAGTGTGATACCAGAAGCCTGAAACTCTACACACCAATCTACACCAAGACAAACTACAGCTAATGAGAAACATTCTATAGAAACACTCACACACACACAGTACACCAGTACACACCCACCCACCCACAAAAACACAGCTTATCTGCTAAAGGAAACCCTGCGTTACAACAAAATACAACTTAAACAAGCCTGAGTTAGTTTGCTGGTCTAGCTGGTCTCACAGCCTGATAACAATTTTATGGTGTAAGAACGTTTCCCTAACATTTCCATTAACTAACAACATTCAAAAAAAGTTCTAGGAATGTTCAAAATGTCCAAAACAGTTTTTTAAATGTTGCATTAACGCTGTTGCTTAAAAAAACATTACTGTTATAAGGACATAATTACGTTTTTAGATCCTTTAATGTTTTTAAATCGATTCGCTAATAAACCAAAAAAAACATTTTGATAACTGAGAGAAGTCACTCAGATAGTGAGCGCTATCTGTAAGGAGTTGTGGAGTGTTCCAAATCGCCACTTATACGGTTCTGTGATGGTTAGGATGTTGTCTATGTAGGCAGCAGGCTGTGAGGCAGCTCACTAAGTTTTGGAAAAGAGCAGACAGTCTCTGAAGGGTAATAAACAATCGTAGTGTTGCTGCCCATGAAATCCACTGACTTTGCCTGCAGGTTAAAACCTTCATCTTTTAAAAATGACACGTACAGATGCAACTTGAGTTCACAAATGCCACGCTGGCGTCACCTCGCACCTTACGTGCAGCTAACACACGCACATCTTACGGTTCTCAGCGAGATACCCGAAGGTTTTTTATTTTTTATGGTCGGGGTCTGACCCGTGTCAGAGAGCCACCGCGGATCAGAGATGCAGCCTCTCCCTGCCTCCATCTCTCCTCTCATGCAGATGAGGCTGTCTTACACACAGTCACCTGGAGAGGGGAAGAGGGAGGAATAGATTCACGACAGACGATGCATACACGCAGCGCTTCTACTCTCTGACACCACTGACAAAATGGAAGAGAGAGAGAGAGACAGAGAGAGAGGAGATCTGCCTCAGAACTGGGCTGTAAATGAGACGAACCCGACACACACACGCAGCCTTGAATATCTATCTTGCTCAAATCAGAACACTGCTAGAACTTTATATCAACTTTCTGATGGGGAAAAAGAATCTCAGGAGATTTCAATGCGTCTCTCAGGTCCACTTCAACTTTGTGAACAGCACAGAGAAAAGTGACTTTCTTTATGCATTACAAATGAAGGAAGAATCTGAATTACAAAGCTGACAGTTTCGGGCTCTAAAATCTAAATGGATGTGCGATGTTCAAAGCCGTGGTGAAACAGCTGACGTGCAGGCAAATCTCATGAAAACATGTTCAAATGTCACCTTTAAAATCAAAAGAACCAAATAATACATAAAATAAACCTATTTTAGGTATAATTGAGATTTTCAGTATTATGGTATTATCTGTTTGATAATTAAGCCCCCAAATTTAGTTTAAATTATGTCACAATGTTTGCACAAAATATGAGCTGGACATATTCTTAACAGGTTATGTAAGCTTTACTCATACACACATCTCCCAATATATTCTATAATATACTATTCCTCCAACATGCCTAACAACTGCAAATGACTGTATGTACTGCATCACTTAATTCTGTGCCGTCACTGTGCCGTCACTGTGCCGTCACTGTGCCGTCACTGTGCCGTCACTGTGCCGTCACTGTGCCGCCACTGTGCCGTCACTGTGCCGCCACTGTGCCCCTGAGACTTACTGCTTTATTTTTTGAAGCCATTCCAAATCTTACTTTCATAACCAGCTACATGAATGACACAAACACTCTGAATATAAAACACTGTGT
>JAZGTJ010005054.1:0-23516 GCA_036877575.1 Botia almorhae
AGAGCTTTGTAAGTAATCAGCAAAACTTTATACTCTATACGGTACTTGATGGGTAGCCAGTGGAGAGATTTTAAGATAGGGGTTATGTGGTCATATTTTTTTTTTTTGAGATTGTAAGATACATACAGCTCCTATTTCCTGTTCTTTTAAATGATGTTTAGATGGCTTTCACAAAGCATGTGCCATCGTTTAACAACCTCAGAGCTTGTAGCTAGCAGCTAGTCTGTCTTGGAAGGTTTGTATGTCATTGCAAAATATCTCTGTGGATATTTGGAATGTCATTTTTACTTGTAGAACTGTTATTGAACTCTGATGCTTCCCCCTAAACTCTAACAGAACGAAGCACTCTGGCTTTCTTGTGCATCTATAGAAATGGCAGCAATCAGCTACCAGCAACATTTTCTAAAATCCGGAAATTCACCAGACGACTCTTAAAATTGATTGTTTGACAATGTAAAAATAACTCTTTTGACCGTTAAACCTGCAGATGGCTTGTGGCTGAATTTTTCCCAGCATGCTTTGTGCTCGATTTGAAGAGGGATTTGAAAGGATAATCGCACAAGACCGCTCCAGCGCTTCACGAAACGCGTGGCAAGACGCTGCAGAGTTCTCATTGGGTGTTCGCGATTTACGTGCGTAAGCATTTGTGCGTGCTTGTTTCCCTTGTCTCTCTTGCGTCTTGAGGTTTTGCGCCAGCTGTCGTTGAGTGACAGTCGTAGGTGCGAGATCATTTGGATGAGGAGACTTCTGTGAGGTTATACAAATGATGTCGGCATCTGGGTAATGAGCTCTCCCGGGCGATGACCCATCTGCCAGTCAGATCGTGAAGGAACATCTGTACTAGCCTGCTTCATAGCTTTTGTTATGTTTGTCTTTGGTGGCTGTGAATGACCTTCTTCTAAACAGCTGGAATGAGGAGTGAGTTGAGGGGTCTTTGTAAAGTGAAATGGCGCTTACAGCCCATGTTCCTCTGTATGTTGATTTCATCCATCAGTTGACTGATCAGAAAAGTGGGCTTTTTATCCCAAAATGTACCTGTGTGTGATATGACAGGTGGTGTTAAGGAGGGAGGGGGTTAAAAAGTAAGAGGGACCTGATTACAGGTGTAACATTGACTCGTACATCCATCTAGAGGCATTTACAAGTGCCCACAAACAATGATGTCGTACTTCTGTGACTAATCACTCTAAAGCTACAGAAAAATGACAGTTCCGATTGACTGATGCCGCCACAAGAATGCAACTTTGTTATAAAATATTTGCTTAATATTTGTTTATGTTGATGTGTAGAATAGCGCACCACCCTTGAAAGAATAGTGTAGCCGAAATTAAAATTGTCATTATTTACTCGTTATTTCTTTCTTTGTATTGTGTGTTATTGTAGCGCAATTGGTAGATCATTGCATTGGCAGCGCTAAGGTTGTGGGTTCGATTCCCAAGGAACACGTGCTTGTAAATTTGTGTATGTTAATTTATTTAATTGTAATTGTATATGATATGCAACTATATAATTACAGAATATAATGTATTTAATTAAGCAATTTAATTCATTGATTTAATTCTAGAATTTTAATTATAAAGTAACGAAAACTGTCCGAACAATTATGCACAATGTTCTAAGCGTTCTGAAGCCATATAGAGGTGAATGTGTGGAAAAACAGGCTGACATTTTGCACAACCTAAAAAAGCCTTATTTGTTGTTTTGCTAGAGGTTTTTTTTAGTTTAGCAGTCCCAGTCACTTCCAGTTCCATTAGAGTGGTCACTAGATTCTTCATAAACTGACCTTTCTTGTTCCACAGAACAAAGTAAGTCAAACAGGTTTGGAACAACATGAGGGTGAGTAAATAATGACAGTTCTCATTTTTGGCCAAACTTTTTCTTCAACACAGTCATACACGGTAAGATTAGGGACGTAATTCTGGTCAATGTTGAGTTCATTTTGAGTTCTGAAAGGTTAACAACTGCCAAGTCATTTTCCCCCTAGTTTCTGCACTGGCTTAGGTACAGTTTGTTCCATTCATCCGATCCACTTGTTGGCATTGGTATTTCTGGCAGCTTTAGCAAGCAGTCTTGCCGCTCTACCTGCATGGGACTGATGTTTTAATCCTGGTTTTAATCCCTGAGGGTACGGCAGCCTCCAGACCCCCGACTCCTGGAGCATGACAAGGCCCCTGTTTAATCCTCACCAGTTTTGAGCTGCTTAGAATCCCTGTCGCCCACTTCTCCTGACACACGGAACTGCAAGACGCCCCAGGGCCATCCTGCCCCATCCTTAGGCGAGCACTGCAGTGGATCTGATAACTTAAATTGAAAACGCCTGCTGAGGAACTGCGATCTAGCTTAGCCGAACTGCTTACCTTACAGGGCGGTTAAGAAACTCAGCCGGAGCCACCTGTCAGGGATGTAGTCTAGGAAGTGTAGATGAGGACGAGTGTTTGGATTGGGTGTGCTGCAAGTGGTTTGAATCTGTTTGCCAACGCTTAGCTTCACAGCTCTATCTTATGTTCCGATGTTAATGGAAGTTAACAGTAGGGTAGGAGATTTCAGCGAGGCGAGCAGTAGCAAGCTAGCTTTGAAAGCAAAAGATCCCGCCCTGAATTCAGCACGCTGTATAAAGCCACACCTCCTCCAAAACACAAACACGCAGACGGAAGATTGCCTGCGCGAGCAAGGTGTGCAGCGGTATGCAGATGTATAGTTTGATAGGCAAGTAGGACATCCTATTGGACAAACATTTTATGGTCCCGCCTCTTCCTCAGAAGACATATTTATATAAATATATTTAGACCACTTTACTTTTTAGACACTGTTTTATGAGAAATAATTACTGTAATGTGAGAGAAATCTTACGTTTATTTCTGTAATATAACAATACATGTCATCTGGTCTAAACAGGGTTGTTTTTTGCATACAAGTATAAAAGTATAGCATATACTACCAAGATGTGCAGTATACTTATATATTGACATTATGTTTGTGCTGTACAGTTAGTGGGCGAACTCCGCCCCCACCTTCCCAAGTAAACCTGTGTTCACATTACAGTAATGAGAATGGAATGTTTTACATACAGTAAACCACTTAGAATTTTGGGGCAAATGGATCGTTAAGGTCCTAAAAGTGGCAGAATTTCGATGAATAACCAAATATTATTATTCACTGTGTTGTTTTAATAGATTTGTGGTAAAATATGACATCTGAACGTATTCTTGAATTGTTCTTGTGATATCCACCCGAGCGTGTAATTTTTAATAAGCCAGATGATGAAAGACCGAACCAACAAATGACACGTTGATAAACAAATGTATCATCTTCCCGTGGATTTTTGCCATCTGTGAGGATGCAGAATCACGCCTGAAATGCATTTTAAGCAAAGAAAAAGGCAGCAAACGAAAATAGTCAGAAATGCGTCTGGTCAGCGTCATGGTTGGTCTCTTTTCCCAGCAAACTTTCCTCTCTGTGGCAGCCAATTAAACTGCCTTAGCCGGGCATTTGTTGTTATTTTGCGATGGATGTTGTTTGTGGTCTGTCAGAGGAAAGATTCTCATTAGAGGAACCGTCGGCTGCGAGGGTGGGTGGGAGAGCGCAGCTACTAGACTGCGGGTCACGAGTCTTTGCTTTAATGCAACCGCATTACACCACATGTTCATAAGTTATGTGCAACCCAAATAAAAGTACCAGACTGTGTGTTTTCGTGAGAAATAAAGTCTTGTTCTGTGACACGTTTTCCACACACGCCATTTTTCGGTTTTAAATTGTGACAATAATTATCGTTCGGCAGTCTCCTCACATTTCTGTCGGCACTTCATTTATTCAGACGAACAGAACTTTATTTGACTCCAAGTCACGGTTCTTGGTTAAGATACTTTTTCTTTAAATTACAGAGTTTTTGAATTAAACTTTATAGGCTTTGGTCGTAGGCGGTGTGACTTAATGGTTAAAGATCTGGGCTTGAAAGTTTGCTGGTTTGATTCGCACAAGTAATGATCCGCGCATGTTTTCGCTGCTGTTTTTGTGACGGTAAGGGTGAGTACATAATGACAGCGGTTTCATTTCTGGTTGTACTGTCCCTTTAAATAGTTTAACGATAAGTTTTTTTACATTAAGTTTCTTATTTCTGTTGATCTGCAGTGTGACTCAGACATGTTTTCATAAGGTTTCATAAGATACCTCCAGAAAGTAAAGGGAGCGATTGCACAGTTGCTGAAAGCTGGGTTTTGTATAAAAGAGTGATTTAAGGAAGAGATCTTCACACTTGTGTGACCTCTTGTCCTGAGGTCGTGTGGAAATGTTCCTGCACCCCAGCAACCCCTCACCCCGACACAGCAGAGTAACATCTCCTCTCCACACCTGTTCCTGTGCAGCGGGCCACAGGTTACGCAGGTGTGCGTGACTGTTGAGCTCCACGTGATGATTGAACAGGAAGAAGTGAAGTGTCCTCTCAGCACTTCAGAGACGGTTACCCTGCAGAGAGGTGTGCAGCTCTGACCTGCTGCTGTTACAAACCCAGACCCAGTAATTATCAGCTGTGTCACATCCCTCTGAGCACTCTCTTTTTATTCTCTCTCTCTCTCTCTCTGTTTCTCTGTCTCTCTCAGAACCTCATTTCTCTCTGAACCTCACTATCTTTTTGTCTGTCTCTCGTTCTCTCTGTTCCTGTCTCTCTTCTTTCCCCTCATCTCTCTCCCAGAACCTAATTTCTCCCAAAACTCTTTCTCTCTCTCTCTCTCTCTCTCTCTCTCTCTTTCACTTTCTCTCACTCACTCGTTCGCTTGCTTGCTCTTTCTCTCACTCATTTTCTGTCTCTCTCGCTCGCTCTCTCTCTTTCTTTCTCCCTCTATCTCACTCTCCCCATCTTTCTTTCATCCTGTCAGGTTTAAGTGGGGCCCATTGCTGTGAAGACGCCGGCCCCTACAGGTGAGATTGGATGGGAGGATTGGAGCGAGGTATGAGGTGAAGGTGGAGAGGGGAGTACGCTCGTGCTCAGTCAATTGAAAAGCTGTCAGAGTGCGAGCGAGCTCCTGGAAGGAGAGTCGTGGAGATAAGGCGAGGTTCTCATCTGCCAGATGAGCTCCAGTGAGGTCAAGGCAACCGCGCCTCTAATCTAGTTAATTTTAGACCCTCGATTCGAAAAACACGTCGAGCCGAACTCCGAGCTGATAAAGGCTCGCAGCTTACGCTTTATATCAAGTTTGATTTCGTGTTTTTATGTTTCCCCCCCTCGCTTTTATTTGTTTATCTCTGTTTCTCGGGCGCTCAGACAGTAATCCGAGTTAGAGACGCATCTTGACAAGATTTTTGTAGTGCTGTATTTCCACAGTCTTGTTTTTCCTCTTATCAACAAGAGTTGATTGGAAATAATTAATGAGCGGGCGGAAGCGAAACCTCCGCGCGGCCTTTGGTATCTGCCAATTTTCAGCCAGCATACAGCTCCTTAGCATCAGAATAATGAGCTTGTCTACAGAAGTTACAAGTAAAGAATGTGTTTTAAGCTAATTTAATCTTTTGTAGTTGCTTTTTCTTTGCATGTCATTTCCATATTTTTGAATTGTGCTTTGTGCGTTTACGTCTCGTCTCGACGTCAAAGTTTTTCTGAAGTCAGGCTTTGTTCTGTAGCTCTCTGCTTCGTTAAGCGGATTACAAATAATAGACGAAATTCTTGTAATTAACATTTAATCTTTAAGCGGCACGTTATTTATTTACAGATGTGAAACGGGGAAACGAGCGTCCCTCAAACGCGCGCGGCTTCTGCTCTTCAAAGAAGCTCGGCTAATATTTTTATTAAAGACCTCACCTTCAATTCTGTGCAATTCAGTTCGGCGCGGGTTTGAGCAAGCCAATTTTCTGCTTCAGAATGCTTTAATAAACCCTCGGCTCTATCACAAACCTTCTCCCTTTCCTGATGAAGGCAGTTTAATTTAAATTAAAGGAGAGTTTCTTATCTAGCAGAGCAAAGAATGTGACTACTGTAGTCATTCTTTTCTTCACAGGATAATTAAAACACAAAACGGATTCAGAGGCTGATTAAAAATACAGGATCTGATACGCTGTGCCCTTCTAACATGCGTAGACGCAATATTGATGCACGTTTGTTTTCTTTATCCATCTGCTATTGGCCATGTCTGCTTTCCCCAAACAACGATAAGACGCTTGAGTCTGTTTGAAAGGGGATCAGGGTGATGCCGCGGTCATTGATGGGTTTTAATTGAATCAGTCGTCATGACTTGCGAGTGAAACCTAAGCCAGGCCGAGCCTTTAAATCGGCTTTCGATTAAATGGGGTGTCAGTCGATCTGCTCAAAGAAGCTGTTGCTTTGCTGTTAAGCTGGTGAAGGGCTGCTTTTCTCTGATTCACTTTGCTTAATCAGTCCGGTAATATTTGGTGTAGCACCTTTGCTAGCATTAGTCAATTCGATTGCAAAAGTAAAAAGCTTGTTTGGATAAATTGCTTTATAAAGCTCAAATTCTTTTGGCTACATTTTAATTTTATTGGTTTGCATTTTGAGCGACGACACTTGCTCAGACATTTTCACGTACAGTTGCTGGTAAATTAGATTTCCGCATAAAAATCATAATTTTAACAATAAGACCAGTTCACCAGTTAACCATTTACCAGTATCCCTTTTTCTTGAAAGTTAGACACTTAGCTTGACCTAGATAGACTTTTTTTAAACTTTGCAGTTAAAATGATCAGCTAGATTGGATAAAAAAATGCTCTGTTACATTTTATTGTCTACATTTTTCTTATTGTTTTAAAAAAGGTTTTGACACGACACATATTATGTGAGTCAAAGATAGATTTAAAAAATAAGGTCGACAATAGATGCTGTGCATTGAACGAACTAGCCGATCTTTTGTCATGTCGCAACAGAATTGAATAGCTTTTGAATTGAATCCGATGGATTGCTCTGTAAATGCCATATTGTGCAAAAGTACATACTGTTTAGTAGGCTGTCTGAATACATTATCTTCTCATATACCACAGAGCTGTATGAGCCTTTGAGATTTGTGATACATGTTCATTTCTTTAAATGGTTCAGATGTGTTGTAGTTATCAGTAGTTCAATTAGCTTTATCTTTATAAACCAATTACAATCTTAGTCTCACTGATTAGTTTTACTAATCTACATATAGTATACTTAATAGGCTCTTATAATGATGAATATAATTTGCAATAATAACATGTATTCTGTTATATACATAGTTTTTCTGTTTTCTGTGATTTTCTTTTTATATGTAAATCTGCTTTGAAACAATGCAACATTTGTTAAAAAAGCGCTATATAAATAAATTTGATTTACATTGTACTGAGTATTTGTTTTAAGCGTCACTTGTATTTGATTTCTTCAAATGATCCTTCTTAGCAATAATACTTGTGCATATCTCACAAAATAAATGATCCGAATCAATTAACTGTCTTTTGAACGTTTATCCGAACAAAAGCTGTTCTGTCACGCACTATTAGTTCGAGTTAAAGCGTTTGTCAGTGGTAATGATGATCGACAGATTATTTGCCGCATACTTTACTTCTTCAGGGTCTACAGTACAGATGTGCAGAGGAGTAAACCGGCTCTGTTCACCCCCCACCTCCTCCTCCCTGCTCGGCGAGTTATTTATCATAGTTGTGCTAGTCACTGCCACTCTCGACACGACTGTTATTAATGAATATCCTCTCTGCCGGTAATTCAGTTTAACCTGTCTCCCTGCATTTACGCTTTCTCTTAAGCGTGCACAGGAAGAGCAGAACTGAGGTGGAAGCATGGGGGGGGGGCAGAGTGAGTCATAAGGTTTATTTTGCCTCCAAATCTGTTTTGTTTTTTTGGTGGTGAAATATTCACTGCTGTCGTGTACAGAATTCCATTCGGGTTTAGATCCGACAAAAATATCCCTCCGTCCTTTTATTATTGTGCTTTTCTCTTGTTTCTGTTGTGCTAACCTTTGACCTTTCCGCAGGCCGCGTAACACGGAGCCCGTGTGCGTGAACCTGCAGGCTCAGATCTTGAACTGCTACAGAGAGAACCGCGGGCAGACGCTTCGGTGCGCCGACCTGGCCAAAGAGTACATGCAGTGCATCAATGCTGCCAAGAAGGTGAGAAACGAAATATTCAGCCTTTGTCCGAATATGTACATTTAATTGTTTCACTTATTGGTTTAAATGATTTGATGGCATTGATGATGAGTTGGAATGATTAACTAGTCATCCAACCACAAATTAATTGGTTAGTAAGTTTTTCTTGTTGCGTCTTTTGGATTTCTGTGTGGTGGCATGAGAATTGCATTTTTAAGATGCTATGTTAACTTTAAAACAGTTTAAAACTTCGATAAACACGTCTCCTGTGTTCTTATCTATTTTGTTGCGTTGCATCCAGGCGTTTTAATGCAAGAACGTGTTTGTGTAAACGATGCATAAGAAATGCGTCTAATTGTTTTTGGTGAGTGTGACCCAAAGCCAACCAAATTATACACGGCTATACACGGCAACTAGTTGATATTAGACAATCCACTGATCAACTGTTGGTCTGTTGTACCTTCTCCGCTGTTACTAAATGTGTTCTTTTGAAGGTATTAATTCTTCAGAAGTTTTACTTTTGATGTTTAGTGGTAGCCAGGCAACAGTAGAATAATGGCTTTACTCCATCACACCCCCAGTCGCAAGGAGTGTGCATGCGTGTGTGCGCGTGTGTGTGTGTGTGAAGGGGTTGTTGGCTCACTAGCACACATTGCACTTAGGGAGCGTGTGATAATCACTGCTATGGCAACGGCTCTTAGTACCAGGATGTGGATCTGGCCACTCGCTGCTCCTGGTGGTTTTATCACTCTTACACCCCCCCCACCCAAATGTATTTTCTCTGTGGTTGTGTATGTGTATAAATCCCCCCTTCTCTTTTCTGTATTATGTTGTAACTGTTGCACGTGTGATCGGTCGATTTGAACTCCGTTTAATTGCTAATTCTTAGCACAGCTACTCAATAGCAAACATTTGTTGTTGTTTGGCCAATTTGTTTTTATTTTTTTCTTTGCCGTGAGCGTTTATTTTGACCTGAGGCTTTCTGGAGTGTGTTTATTAATAATAAAAGGTTTTCTGAATGCTGTTTGATCAAGCGATTTTGTTTGCGCGCACGTGCAGTTGCATGCTTCATCTTTGTCCGTTGCGACTTTTCATACAGGCAGAGAACAGCTATTGCAACTAAAGCAGTGGGTGGTAAACGTGAGATTCTGATCGATGGTTTTCGTTTGGTTAATCGAACCTCATTCCCATGACACACAAAGAGTTTACATAACAACACAGCGAGATTTCCCAGCATTCTTACCTGTTGAATAGAACAACTCAATCATCCTTTTCTGACTTTTAAACGAGTGTTTTTTTTTAATTGGACTTATTTACTTTCGTAATGCTGTTACTGCTCTTAAGCTTATTATTCTAGTTGTCATGTCTTTTTTCCTCAGTGAAACACAAAAGAAGAATTTTAGAAAATCAAGAATAGCAGAGCTTCTGTTTCTCCACACAGTGGGGAAAAAAAGGTCCATACAACTTGAAAGCGATTGGATAGCTTTGAGTGATGAAGACATCAGCAGTGATAATTTCTGTACCTTCATAGTCCTTTTTTGTTCCTTCTATAAGCTTTTCTTTAGAATAACATATTTTTATTGTATAGAAAAGTGACATAAACATTCAGCTTACCCTCTATTTTTTAGTTTCACAAAAAATTTTAAAAAGAGTTTAAAAAGAAGTGAGGCTGCTAAAATGAACAAAGTTTCATTTTTGGGTTAATTATTAATTGAAAGGATAGAGATATCGGCTTATTAAAATGAGTAACACTTGGTAAATTGGGTCACCTTTAGATAATGTATTTTTTAGCCAAGTCCTCGTGTTACCTGCCAATATTTCAGAACTGACAGAGCTGGCCTGGAAGTGTAAAATAAAACGCAGTCAACCTTGTTATAATCTGGCTGCTTTTAATTAGAATCCCGCCATTAAGCATACGATAAGCAGTGGCATTTAGTGCCATGATTTAACTACATATGGTTTTATTACATAGAAATGTATATTATATATTTACATATCAGCTAAATGAACTGAAATGGGAGTTTGGGAGCTCTTGGCAGATTGACAGTAATCAGGAGCGTGTGGTTGAATTGTCGGAATATTTTAAAGTAGGGATGAGTTATGATGGTCGATTAGTAATCCAACAACAAACTTGTTGATGTGTGTGTGTGTGTGTGTGTGCGCCTATGTATGTGTGTGTGTCTGCGATTTACTACATTTTAGGGAACAAATGTCCCCACAAATATAGTACTGATAGTAAATTTGGAGCAGAAGTTTTTAGGGATGGTTAGGTTTAGAGTTAGTGTAGAGGGATAGAATGTACAGTATACGTCTATTGAATGTCCCCATTAAAACATGAACACCAAACACGTGTGTGTATGCATATGTTTAATGTATTTTTGTGTTTTTAAGACATGCATTCTAAAAATTACAAAAAACCCAGAGTCTTTTTACGCAAGCGTCTTTTTACGCAAACGTCCCCTAAGAAATGCGTTTAATCCGGGTCGGTGGAACCAGCCTAATTATACAGCGCCTCCTTTATACCAATTAGTCGACTAGTCATTCCGACATCCCACAACGTGGTCGATTTTGAAAATATGTAGTTTTTGCGCATTCCTTTTTTAAACGCAGATCAAAGACCGTTCCTCTCATCGTAGCATCTTCCCGGCAGCAGAGGTTACAGAAGGCCTTATTAGAGATGGTCTTTCTTGCACTTGACACATTTCACTTTGGGAAAACCGCCTGCCCTGGAATGAAGGAAGACTGAGAGAGAGAGGAGAGAGCAAACCCATTTGTCCCGGGATCAAACCCTATGTTCTCCGTCTGAAGGGGCGCTCATGCTTCTCTGGGCATTGTCTGGGATAATGACTCCGAAATTGGCTGATTCCTCCATGCCGCACGCTCCACCCTGTGCCGGGATTCTCCACTCATTTAGGGCCAGATGCATCGCCATGGTGATTGATGGTTTGAACTTCCTCGCTTTAAGCACAGAAGAGAGCAGGAAGGGGGAGGAGGGAGAAAAAATTGGGGTTGAGCGAGGGATGAAAAAATTTAGTAAGAATGAATAGCATCCACGGTTAGTCTTCTAGTCTTCCATTTGAGCTGTTTGTAACATTGTTAAAAAATTAGCTGCCCTAAATTTTTAGGTGTTTTCAACTTTTCTGTACAAGTCATTTCAGCTTATTTTAAATTCTGACTGGTTTTAACCTGCTGTAACTTAACAAAGCTATTAAGAATGTTTTATAAGTTACAGAAGCTCAACACCAGTCAGGATTTAAAATAATAAATTGACACGACTTGTACAGTTGATTCAATTAACATTTAATGCATCAAATATTTTTTTTACAGTGAAAAATAAAAACTGCAAAATCCAAGGTCCTGACAAACAAAATAGAAAAATGTAAAATTTTGTTTCATAGCCAATAAGAAAAATGTATGTCTGGTAAATTTTTTTGTCAGTTCTTTGGTAGGTTTGACAAAAGTGCATTTTTGACCCTAAATGTGACTGTTAACTAAATTCAGCCCTCAGAGTGTTTGTGGACATCTTCTTAGAGAGAGATAGTAAGACAGGGAGATACAGAGGAGATAAGAAACAAAGGAAGAGAGGGAGAGAGAGAGAGAAAGACAAAGAGGGGAGTAAGCTAGTTAGCTCTGCGCGTCTGACTTTGAATTGATGGGCGGCAGGGCTGTTGTGTCAAGGCTGAACTTTCTGAGAAGCTGCCCAAAACTTTTAATGCTGTTTCTTCCAGCACTAAATTTGCCCCCTAAGCCCCAGCCCTGCAATCAGCCTCAATGCTGGCTTAAGAGCCAATGCCCCACGTGTGTGTTTGTGCGGATATGTGTGTGACAGTTCGGGCCCATGCGCTTCTGTAACAGATGCTTCAAAGCGTCTGTCCACACAATGAAAGACAGCAGGGCTCAGATGAGCAGCATGCTTCTATTATAATGAGGCCACATGGTCAGTATGAGAAGGTTCAGTGTCTTTTATGCAATAGTTGATGCTGTAATGTACTTAAATTTATTATCTAAAAAGGTTTTTTATTTTGTTTGTGCAGACAAGAATGGACACTTCTGGAAGTCTGGACTTAAAACATTAAAACAGACCTAAACTATACTAAACTTTAATTTATGTCAGATTAATCCCACTAAAAGTGAAACTGAAGGTTCTAGTGGATAATTAACCATAATACCATAATAATTAACCATTCACCATTAACCATAATAAAAGTAATGTAACATGCAGCCTTTCATGGTTTATTACTTTATTGATAAGACACTTTGACGATGTGTTCAAAAGCATATACGTCGTCAGATTTACAACACCATGGAACATTTTTAAGCAGAGTTTTAAAGCAGATCACACACACACACACACAGACACACACAGGTTTACTTATCTATCTAAATGACATAAACAATATAACCTAACCCACACTCTAACCCAAACAGAAAACTTCTTGCATTTTTACAATAAAAAAAAACTATTTACTTTTTTATAGCGTTTATACAAATGAGGACGTCCCCAAAAAGACGGTTTGTGCTTAGATTTGTCAGGTTTGGTGACTTTTGGGTACAGATTTGTCCCCAATATATGGTTGAGTAAACCCTCACACACTTTCACACTTTCAGCATCTGCCCGAACCTCCACTTCTACATCTTGTCTGGCCTGGCTATCACAATAACACTTCACTCAGATCAGAGTGTATTACCGGTCGGGGCTGCATGTCTCCAGTGAGCTCCAGAGATAGTACATTTCTTCATCAGATTGACTCAAGGGAACAGGTGCTCTAAGGCCTTCCCATGATTCCTTGCTGTGCCGATTCAGGGCTGTTTGTGTGTGTATTAGTGTGTGTTCTCACAGCCAGTGGTTGCTTGAATGTTGCATGACAGCTTGTTAGTTATTTGGATGTAGAGCAAAACACAAATGCATCTACTGGCGTAAACTCCAACAACCACAAACAAATCGCCAAAACTAGCGCCACCAAGAGGGCATTGAGAGCCTATGCAAATAAATGGGTCTTTCTGGAATAAATGAGCCTGCGTTAGACGTTACAATAAAATCTGATGTTTGTGTTGTGTGTGGTCTTAACCTACACGTACATGATATCTGTTTAGCTTCTTCAATAAAGCGAAAGTGAAAACAGGATGAGATTAAAACGAGGAGCTGAGGAGTAGAGAGAGACATTGGGTCAAGGCAGGGCAGCCGTCTTCTGTTCAGAAGAGAAAAGTGTTTTGACAGAACAGTGAAGCTGTATCTTATTGTCTGGTACAGAATCATTGAACTGTCCAGTGACCTCGAAAAAATTCTGAGAAACACCTGAGATAGTTGTGAAGTTTTGTACTGGATGTAGCTGCATGGATTCAGAGTGAAACTGAATTGATGTACAAGCCCAATCTAAACACGGCAGAATGTAATTTGAATTCCAAAAGGTTTCACTGATAAAATTCTAATTAGAACACTTTTGTTTTGGTAATTAATTAGTACTTATCTTAATAAATCAAAGGCTTGTATTTTGATTGTGCTATATGAAGGACTACAGTGTAAAAGAATATAAAATGTCAGTTGCTGTAACTGAACTGGAAGAGCATCGTGTTAGAAGCACAATGGTTGTGGGTTCGACCCCCAGAGGAGACGCATACTGATAAAAAAAATTGTTTACCTTGAAGACAGCGTAAGTTACTTTGGATAAAAGCGTCTGCCAAATACAGTATGATACTGTACTATATAATGCAATGCATCAGCAGATCTGAAATATGGCTATTTTTTGGTTTGATTTGATTATCTAAAATATTTAGCTGTTATAATGGTTTGTTAAGTCTCAAAAGCAATGTGCATTTTAGGGCCTTTAGTGCATTTTAGGGCCCTTAGTAGTGGCCTGTAACCTACTGTATGTGATATGCAATGTTGTATAAAATATCCAGTAGTCATACATGAATTACTGTAAGTACAGACATTGAGATGCACTATGGCAGCTGTACAGATGCAGTAAGTGTATCAGGCTGAAGCGCACGTCCCTCTGGACCTCCTCCTCTCCAAAACCCTCATTACAGAATGTGAGAATTCATGCACAGGAACCTTTTAATCACCCGTCGCAATTCTGCCGCGGCTTATTGAAGCGCAGCTGCAGGCGCGAGGAACTCCTCTTTAATCTCACACAAATCCCTCAAGCCAAAGTCCTGTGAAGTCACATGTCACGGTCTCAAACTATGACTGTGAGTTTTCCTTTTGTGTATGTTATGGAAGGTGTACATTTAAACACAAAGAAACAATGTAATTTCATGTTCAAATGTGCAATTGAAAGAAATTCCATAAAATAGTTTGTGAAGTTTCCTGAAAGGAAGGTTGGTTGATGTTTGGCGCTTTTTAAAATAGCTAATAGATTTTTGTTGGAGCCTTGTCCAAAACAAGAACTTTTGATATTCCCTCTTTGGTAGATAAACATCTCTCAGATATTCCGGCAGGCACGAGGCCGATCATTCGCCATCATTTCAAGTCAGCTCCTCCAAATCTCTCCCAAACTCGGCTTTATACTTTCCGTCCCTCTCTTGTTCTTTCTGTTGTGCGAGCAGATCCCTCCAGCCTCTCCCCATCCATCCCACTGTGCGGATTATTGATTTTTATTTTCATATTGCTGCAGGTCCACCATTGTAAACAAGCCTCCCGTCTTTTCAAAAAGTGAATTGATCCTCAATCTGCCTCTGCGCTAGAAGAAACCAATCAAAACGAACACCATTATCCTCCTTTTTTCCAGACGGCACTCTTCCCTCTCTCTCTCTTTCTTTTGTGTCCTGAAATAATAGCGCTCGCATTGGCAAACAACGTCTAGTTTAATGGCGAGTTTGTTGGCGGCACGAATTTGAAAAGTTTGTCGAATGTGCCCCTCTAAAGTGGTTTGAATTCAGAGCGAACGTATTGTTCCAGCCGCGCATTTACACAACATAATAGATGGCGGGAATTATCTTGTTTGCGATAATGGCTCGGAAAGCTTCACGCGCATTTTTTGCGCAGAGACAGACCTTGAGGACTTTTCCTTTGTTTCATTCCGGCTGCACGTCTGTGGAAACACGCAGGCCGTGGGCGGACTGGAAAACACTGTACTGAAATCTCTTTACATTACCTTTACATCTGAACCTTTACGTTAAAGAAAACGTACGTCGCCGTGGGGACGCAATTGCACGTGTTAATGTATTCGGCCTCTGAGACGTGGCATGTAAGCGTGACGTTTACATCACTTGTTCGTTTACAACGTTCTGCTCTTCTCAAAGCCGCAGGAAAGAACGCATTAACATTCATCGTAATCGTGCTCCTCTCGTGGGGAAGCTAACTAAGATATCTGTAAGTGGCTGTGTTGCTGATTAGCTGAACATGTGGGACCGGGCTAAGGAAGCACAAAAATGGGTTTTAGTAGCTGATGGGTTTTCCAGATGCTTGTTTGTAGGCTAAAGGGATTACTACAAGATTCCTGCTCACTTCCCCTCGTGATCAAAGGTGATCAACAAAGCGCGCAAGCAGAAAGGTTTATTTTGGTGTGTGTTGGTTCAGTTTTTTTACTTTTGGCCTGCATGACCACAGTCTCCAAAAGGTTGAAAAAAATACGGTTTATTTTGCAAATCACGCACCGTTAATAATCACGCAACGTAAAACGTTATTCAAAAAACATTTGTTTATGGCCTTTCGTCGCAAATATAATTCATGTTGAGGACAAAACATTTTTAATGGCAGATTTTGTAAAACATTTGAGTTGATTTATGAAATCAAATCAGATACAACTCTCAGTTTTATTTTTGTTAATGAAAATATGCAGCATTGCTCTTAAAAGTAATAAAATGGGTTGAACTCTTTAATGTGATTTTATCCTCAAAGACTTTGTTAAATCTTCACCCTGGTTTTCTTTATACTTTTTTAAAAGGCTTTGTTGTGAAAATAGATTCAATTTGCGACTAGCTGCCTTTTCAGTGGAAGGATATTGGAACCAAATGTGACTGCACACAATTTGTGCCATTCAAAAACATCCGATCAGAAATGGATTAATACATGCTTGGCTCACGACTCGCTGCAGCCGTAATTCTCTATTCATCTTTCAATCTGTACTTCTCTTTCTCCTCTCTGCTTCCCTCTTCAATCGCCCCATTGCTTTTGTCGGCACTCCGTGCTATCAAACGGTATATCAAGCCTATTTTAAAGGCTTCATTTTGACTCAGACATGGCACATGGCCTGCAGTCAGCAGGGAATCCAAGGCCGAGAGTCTGGAGCATGATGGCTGCTGTGACCTTTCTCTAGCTGTGCCGAAGTCAAACCACTGCGCCTTCCTTCTGATAACCCCCGATGATCCTGATGTCCATGTGGACAGACATTGTTCTGTTCAGAAGCAGAAGACTCTCAGAAAACTCTTGATTTTTCTTCTTTTTCAACTCCTGTGGATTTGACTGCGTAACTAGGGTAGATTTGGCTCTTGTTTGTCTTCACCGTGCTCTCCAGGTGTGATAAAAGTGCATTAGGACCGGCTTTTTTGCTTTGTTACCCACGAAAGGATCTTTGTGCCTGTTCCCATTTGGCAATGAAACAAGGCGGATCACTTTGTCTGACTGGTCTCCAAAAAGCTCTTTCCTCTGTTTTATTCTATTGAAGCTGTTAGGAAGAGCGGCAGATATTGTTTGGGCTGCCCATCACTCCATCCACAAAGGCAGGTTTGAAGTACCTCCACGGACTGGCTTCAAAGACGACTGGGTTTTTTTCATGGTTGTCATCAGACATCATAAGAAGAGCAACCAAATTGTGGGTTCTTTTACCTACAACAGTTTCTTTTTTGTTTGTGGAAAAAGCTTGTTGTATTTTACACTACTTGTAGGGAAACCAAATGAGCTTCCTGTTCAAACAGCATTTGTAGCAAACAAATTCTTATATATTCTTATATATGTTTGTGTGTATAATATATGTATGTGTGTGTATTTATATGTGAGTGAGGAGGTTCACTCAAGTAGCACATTTCCTGTCAAGTATTCACATAAGATGTGACCGAATATAGAGCGAGTCCCACCGGGTGAGGGAGTCAGAATCGTAACTTTTTTACTGTCGTTTCCACGTAGCACTTGCGCTAATTAGCAGCGTTCTCTTTTAAAGTTGACGTGTTACATTTTTTAACATCATTTTAATGAACACTACACGTGTTAACATGTTATACAGCTTATTCGATGGACTGATATTAGCTAAATGTTGTAGACAGAATTCATTTACTTGCTAACTCATAGCTGGTTAATCAGTAAATTCATTTCTAGATTAATTTACAGATTTTTAAAAGTGAGAACTGTTTTACGACGTAGTTCACAATATTCAGATGGGACTTTTTTGGACGGTAATGATGATGTCATAAGAGCAAAGGGCATTTCTGTCGTGATGTCCAGAGACGAGAAGGGCAAAGGTCATGCATATATTCAGCCCCGCCTCACAATGCCCTGTCACACTGGACGTGATGTAGTGACCGGGGAGCTTGAGGTCACGAAACCCACCTGACCTTTGAGAGAGTCGTGCTTGTGTTCTGAAACGCTGGTAAGAACGCGCGTTTATGATTTGCACATGTTCTGAAGTTCTTAGGAGAGCAATCCATCTTGCTATCAGTATGTGCAGAGCTTAACGGTATGACAGTAGGTGCCATGCAACATTACAAAAAAATACACACACACACATATATATAGACCCACTGCAGTTTTGAAACACTTTTTATTGGTCAACATAATTCCCAAAGTTACATTAGTGTTATTAAAAAACAAAAGTGGGAAAACAAAGTGTTTTATATATTATATATATATATATATATATATATATATATACATTTATATAACCTTTTTATTGTAAAGTATAATGTATGATGTAAATGGGTTGCTAAATTCTCAAAACAAATGCTAAATGGTTATGTAATGTATAGGCGGAACTTCCAGCACACATCGGTATTTTGTGATATATGTTTCTGTGGTATGAAACAACTTACGCCGTGTTATATTTGTTCACACCACCCACCCCTAGCAACCGTCGCCGTGTCTATGCTAGGCTGGCTTTCTTTCATATATGCCTTTACATACCTCAATTAAACTTCCTGCTCTGTGAAGTGTGGAGTCAAAAGAAGTCAATCTAACTCATAATCAGCTCTTATCGGCCTCATTGAATTCCTTATTCAGGACGTGCGGTACGCCAGATGTGTTGTGCAGCGCTTCCTCCTGCATATTTGATTGCCCGTGTCTGGATGATTTATCTGAGTCAGAAATGAAAGGAGCCGACAGATCAGACAGTACATCAGAAGTTAGGGAGGTGAAATCAGGAGATCTTGCTCTTAGAATGAACCTGCTCCCTGTCGCTGCCGGCTATTTTTCATGCGCTCGGCTCGGCACGGCTCAGAGTTCAGAGAATATCTCCCTCTTGGCCTTGTTTGTTTGTCTTGTTTGATCGTTCTTCTTCATCTGCTTCTGTCTTGTTTGCCGTGCTGGCGACAGCAGATGTCTCTCCCTGCCCCTAACAATGAGGAAGTTTAGACAACGGGGCAGAAAGGAATATGAAACGCTAGCAAGCAGTTAACACCAGTCTGTTTCCACAGATTTCATCACTTTACTTGGTGGACATCCAATTTGTGTCTATTTAGGTCTGTGGGGCTTATGTTCACACGGTACCTGAAAATGTTTGTCATTTCTGTTTGGGTGCTAAATGTGGTTATGTTCATACGCGGTTTATTTATAAAACAGAGTGACAACCGCGTTCTATAAGCGAAGCGACTTACCGTCGATTTTTAAGAGTCACAACTAATTTTTACAACAGCATTTGGTCGATTTGTACTACATCAATAGTTTCGTAAATAACAATAGTATTGCTTGAGCAGCGGTAGTTTACTGGTGTTCTTTGTCACTATGGTTACAGATTTTACTTGCGCGTTGAAGAAGCGAGTTAGCTTAGATTACCTGTCCCTACAAACGAGACAATTTTTAAACATGATTAAATATGCTAAATGCCAAACACTGACAAATTTGCATATATTCACACTGTCAAATTAGGAACTTACAAAAAAGAAATTTACGTTTATGCATTTAACAGACACTTTTATACTGAGCAATTCACAGTGCTTGGAGGGTCTACATTTTCTCAGTACATGTGTTCCCTGGGAATCGAACCCACAACCTTTGCGCTGTTAACGCTCTACCGCTTGAGCTACAGGAACACTTTAAAGCAAACTTTCTATATGCCTCTTTGAAGGACATCATGCATTATATATTATATTTCAAATGTAGCGTCAAAAGTCTCTCGTACTGGACTTGTTATATCAGACATGTTATTTTCCCACAAGTAAAACGTCTCTCTTTCACTCTTCGACTCATTTACGCTCTATTTCTTCCCGCCTGGCATTTGTCCTTCACGCGGTCTGCATTGTGAGTCCGTCACGGCTGTGATATTGATCTCTCAGCTTTCTTATTTATGTCATACGTCTCTCGGCCCGGCAACTTCTTATGACACCCACTCCTCACCCCACCACCTTCATCCACAGGTCAATACTCCACAGTGGCACGGCCGGTCCTACTGCTGGGCCCATTGTAATTATCAGTATATCCCTCACTCGCAATTCGGCCTCTTCTCCACTGGCGGTTGGCTCCCCGCTGTGATCCAGGAGGTCCTCGTGGGGGTTATCAGAATCTGATTCTGTACTCCAACACTAGCTTAGTCTGCCTTCGACCACAGGGAAAGACACTCCGATCGATAAGGGACTGAAGCGTATTCAAGCTGGCTGAGCAGACAGTGGCTGGCGCTGAAGCTGTAGGAGGTGAGCGCAGGGCCGGTTCTTTGTGGCTCTTTTGATACTCGCTTTGTAAGCTGTGTGAGTAATAGTCAGCGTGCTTTACCGAATTAAACGTGTCTCACACAGGACATACACAGCGAGTCTTAGGAATAACCTTTGCACTGTATAGAAAACGGTTTTATTTGTTTGATATTTCTCAGGAGCCGTGCGCAATAATTGGTATCAATGCAAAGATCTCTGACCCGGGCCTATTCACACATCCTGGGTGAAAGACGTAAAGCACAAGAGGTTACACTGGGCCCTTGGAGTGGCTGGCAGGTTGCGTTTAATTATCTCACGGTTTCTGTCTTTGTTTTGCTCGGTTTTATGCCGCAGAACCTCAGAGCCATTCTGAAGTAATAGTTATGTGGGTCGCTATGAATGTGAGGGATGTCATCGCAACGTCCTCCCTCTTGCCTGATTCTCTTTGTTTCTTTCTCCATCTCCCTCCTCCTCTCTTCCTCTGTCCTCCCTCCATCTCCTCCTGCCCTCCTCTCTGGCGCACACGCACTGTAATGTATGGAGAACCTCCGTATCACTGGAATTAAGGGCTCTGACCTTTGGTGGGTGATGATTACTCAGGCGTTGGAGTCCACCCCCTCGCCCCTGGACCTAAAGTGACTACAGATGTTTACTTTAACACTGACATCTTGTTTTGTTTTAATACAGCGAGGTTTCTTTTATTTTTAAGGGACCATCACCTCATGGTTTGATGTTTCTTGTGTCAGTTGAGAGTACAGCGTGGTACAGCTTAAACTGATATTTTATGTACATTTTGACCAGTAATTGATGAGTCTTTATCAGTATGTTTAGGCCTCATTCTCTCTCTCTCTTTGTTTCTAAACAGAATCTGTTGGTGAATCACGGATAAAGTCACTTTGGTTCTGGATCTGTGTTTGGGGTTCTACAGGTCACTTCATCGCTTACCGTCCCATCCAGCGGCAGTGAACTTGAGCGCTTTATTTTACAGCCGCGGTTCCGTTATCTGTAACAGCACTGAGAGTGAGATGGAGGATGCTTGATTTTTATAAAAGTACACTCAGGAAACCCTGACGCTTTTATCTGTCAGGGTTTTATTTATGCATTGTATTTCATTAAAACCATATCTTCAGAAACAGACAACTGTGAGAAGTGTGTTTTATTTGTTTGTTGTATTTGTTATTGTTATTTGTTTTTTTTCCGAAGGATATTTTACGGAATCTTCCTCTGGTGTGCACAACAGTTCGCAGTGACCGCGTCTGTTAAGCTACCAAAATGTTATTGTAAAAGTAGTTCCTACGACTTGTGTTCCAAATCCAGTTTTAAAGCAGTTTGACAGTGAAAATCTTGCCCTCAGCAGCAGCTTTCATATCAAATATGGCACCTTTCAACACAATAAACATCAAAACGGCGAACGGCAAAAAAATCGTCTGCGGCTTTAACGTTCTTTCTGTTCCGGGAGATAAAAATAAACAGCGTTTGGGTTTGGAATAAAGGTGGGTGAGCAAACAGTGACTGATTTGTCGTTTTTGCATGAACTGTTTCTCCAATCAAACCGTCATTAACATTTTTGAACGTTGGAGGAAACGAGAACAAAATGTCGTGGTCGGATTGACTGTAACCTGTTTTTTTTTAAGATGAAGTGATATGATTTGCAGCGAGAGGAAAGATGAAGACGTGATTGATCTGCGAGATGCGACACGGTTTCGGTGTCATACACACAAACACACACACGACTTCAATTTGTTGCTTTGACATGGTCGGGTTTCCCATGTGTGCTCAGGCAATTATGGTGAGATGACATCACACACACACACACACACACAACCCTCTATTATCCAGCTGACACACACTGCATCCCTCCGCTGGGTTCAGACACACACGTGCTTCATGTCAGAATACACACACCTCTCTGTCAGGCCTAATAAGGTTCTCGATTGTCTTGGGAATGACCTTGTTAAGGGTACAGCCGAGCTAAGACAGGTTTCCTTCACTGAATCTGTGTACGTGTTGGTGGTCTGTCATTATACAGTGTTGGGGGGGGCAAGCAGAGATCTGTTGTTTAGGGGTAACTGAGTCACTTCAATTTATGTTTATTTCCGTGCAAAAACCTTTAACGTCGACTTGAAAACGACACGCGTAAGCTATTGTGACGTGTTTCAACTAAATATTCAACAGGAAATCAAATGTAGGACGAGGCTTGATGCGATCCAGGAATGGATTGTATTGTACCAACACGTGTTCAATACGAGACTGTAGCCAGACTTGAATGTAAGACGGCAGACGATTGTGGAGGAATATTCCCATGATTAACCACCAGCATTTACCAGGACCAGAACGTAAAGGCTACAAATGATCATTTCAATGGATCCTGATGGTTCTTTCTCAAAGCAAGTGTGCTGTTATATTTGTAGAAGCATTCGATTGCGATAACTATCGGGATGTTTCTGTAGCTGAAGTGGAAGAGCATCGCATTAGCAATGCAAAGTTTATGGATTTGATTCCAGGGAACACATGTACTAATCGAATGTATAGCTTTATGTAACTACAGTTATATATAACTGTAGTCTAAAGCAAAACTTAATTTATTTTGCTGTTGATTAACATAATAATGTAACCAAATTATTTATAGACATTTTTCCTCTTTAGAACAAAATGTAAAGATAAGTTGTGCACAATAAGTAATAACTAAGTAAATAATGTTCATTTTGATTTTATGTTTAAAATGTGTTGTGTTTAAAATAGGAACACTTGTCACTGCTGTTACATTATATATATATTATATATTTCTCTAGAAAAACAATCAGCAGATAATGATTCAGGGTTCTCATGTGTATGAGTGTCCCGGGGGAATTCTTTAGCACAGGCCCTTCAGACTGCGATGAGAGTCAGCAGAAGTGCCCTGTTCTGTGTGGTGAGGACAAGATGGCAGGCGAGTTGAGGAGAGGGCAGAGGTTAACACAATCAGTACTCCATCATTTACCAATGAGGTGTGACAGCTCAGCCATACACAACACGAGAGAGGGAAAGAGAGAGCAGCTGGGCTTCAATACGCACACCTCTGACACAGGCATGCTAATCTCTTATGCTGTCAGATATGCACCGATTGCCACCAATACAAACGTTTCACCGATGCGAACAGAAGCTATTAAAACTACAAACAGTTTTTTTTGTTAAAAATGACCAGAGATCAGGTTTTGAGCAAGCCCACGACAAGTGTCTAACACCGTGTCCTTACCGTACCCTGAAGTTGCGGTAAGTAAGTATAATAATGATTTATAATGTGAGCTGTCAAGTCTGATTTGACGGGAAATAGTGCATGTCCGGGTACTGTCGATGATGCAGCGTTTGTAGTTTGTTCTTACAGCAGTTGTTTAGAATTTAAACTTAAGAATTATTAACTAAACGTTCAGAAAATAAATATGCAATTAATCTGCAGTTTCATGTTTTACACAGAGATGGCGGTAGAGAGGCAAGAGTTACAGATTGCAGAAAAAAGAAGAAACGTCACTAACTTACCCTTTATGTTTTTTCTACCCTATAGAATACAAGTTATTAAGCAGACTCTGGACTTCTCTATTCATAGGCGAGTATATGGTGACCACAGCTGTCGAGCTCCACAACAAATATAGAAGCTTCCTTCACATGGACCAGTGGTCCTCAACCTTTTGAACTTTAAG
>JAZGTJ010005055.1:0-28693 GCA_036877575.1 Botia almorhae
CCAAATGAAGCCCCGCCCCTACTTACGGCAAAAGATTCGGCTCTCCCCGACGGGAGTCGGCTCTTCTCGTTCGCTACAAAGAATCGGCTCTTAGAGCCGGCTCATTCGCGAACGACACATCACTACTTTGAAGGGCAGATGAAATTCAAATACAGATCATTGCTCTGGTCTGTTGTGCTTTAAACATGAGTGAATGCAGTCTAGGTTAGGAGACTTTAGCACAGGCTACACACTTGATGCTTCATTCGTAATCTTCTCATATTTCATAGTCTTGATAATGAACTCCACATGAAAATTTAATGAGTGCTACATATCTGATTGACAGGCAGTTTTGCCAGGCATTATCATGGCACAATTCATAGATTAAATTACAGAAATGTTAATACTGTTGACATCATTGACAGCCGCCTGCTTGAAGTCATTTTATGAATGTGTTGATCACAGCTGAATTAAACATCATGTCTGTTTATGTGTATAGGAATGCCAGTCGAAACACTGGAGACAGACTGTGGTCAGGAAGGCAGATGTTCTGTCCATTAAAGACGTGCGGGAAGATGATATTGGGAATTACACATGTGAATTACAGTTTGGAAGTTTCATGGTGAGAAGGACGACTGAAGTGTCCGTCACAGGTAAGAACAGTTCTTTGAATGTTTACAGAACATTTTCTTGGATTTCAGTGAATAGAACAGAGTGTTAATGTTTGCTGGTTAGTAAAGCTGGTCTTACATGCTTTTAAATCACACATATAATTAGCTGTGCATTCTGACCGATTGTCAACAGGTTGTTTCTGTGATGAGAATAATAAGAAGAGAAATGACAATGGTGTAGCTACATTGGTAACCAGGTGTCTCCTGCTAGTGGTGGGTGAACAGATGCAATATCATCAACAATTAGCAATAATATTCGCAATATCAGGTTTTTCAAAATGTTTTTACATTTTAGCTTGTTAATGCTTGACTGGTTAGAGGTTAAACTTAAGAGGGGTCTTTTCCTCAGGATTGTGTAAAATATTACAGATCACAGTGTCAGTTTTCAGTCATGTCTTCTGCTGGTCTGGAGAACTCTACAAGTTTGGAGCTTTCTATTAGTTGACCCTAATTAGTACTTATACAAGGTGGGAGTTGTCCAGACAGTGAGTCTTCTGAGTTTGGATGCATGTGGGCATCAGTTTGTTCACACTCTGAAAACTGAGACTGATGTGGAAACTGATGTACATGCCTGAAACAGACCTGTCCTCTAGTAGACTCTGTCTGTAGTTTTAGACTCCATGTTTGTTTTTCATTGTTTATGATTCAGCTCATATATATGCACACTTATAGAAATAGCTTATCTGGCTTCTATAGATCATCAGCCTGTTCTGGTGCTCACTGCTGCTCACTGTTTGCCCAGCTAATGAAAACAAATGATTATAGTTATTGAATTTGTGTCAAGGATTTGTCCCCTGTGGTTCTTAGAGTAAGTATTTAAAACAGGTTTCAGAACGGGAGGGTAAACACAAGATAGATTATTATTGTTCTATTGAAGTCTTTTGACTCCTCTGGGCCCTCTAAATATATTTGATTGCAACACAGAATTTATTTTTTTGTATTAAGTAAATGACAGATGCAGATTACTGACAGATATTCATTCAGTCAGAGTGTGGTTGTGGTTGTGTCAATTTTAAAAATAAATTTACACTGATGACTGAGTCACGTCTGAATGTACATCTGAAATGCACAGATCACATGATCACAATACAGCAATGCTGTATCTCAGTGTGTGACATGTTTTATGAAGGTGTCTAAACCACAGCCGAGTATGTTTGTGTGTGTGTACATGTTTTTCTAACACTGTGGGGTCCACATGTCCCCACGAGGATGGTAAAAGTCACACACACCTACATTGTGGGGACAAGCCAGCGGTCCCCATGAAGGAAACTGATTATGAAACATACTAAATTATGCTTTTTTATGTTAAAAAGCAGAATGCTTTTTGTGAAGGTTGGGTTTAGGGGTAGTGGTAGGGGAAATAGGCTTATTTCCCCTACCACTCACTCCCTTCTCTTTTGCTTTTGTACAATGAGCTTTGTGTGTGTGTGTGTGTGTGTGTTGTACTATATGTGTGATATTGTGTATGTTATATTATTGTGTGAGTGTGTGATATATTGGGCGTCACTTCACAACAGAACATAAAATCTGTTTTTGGCAACAGAATGGAAAGAAAATGGTAATGACAAGAGAAACTCCACCTTATGTTTCCCTTATTGTGCGTCTAATTTTATAGTGTCTTTCTCTTCTGTGGGACCTGCAGGTACATTTGTGTTTAGTATCACTGTTTAATATCTCTCAGGTACTGAATTGAGTCAATTTTAACCTGTAATGCTTAATTTAATTTCCCTGATCATTACATAGATGTATGCAGGAGCAGATGTCTGCTCAGTTCAGGAGGATGTTTGGGAGTGTTAGTGCTGTCTGCCAGCCTGACGTGTGTCAGGAAGTCAAGATGTGATGAGGTGGCACTTTTACTCTGAGCTCAGAGTACTTTTAAATAAATGAGCAGAGGAGAAGACTGTCTAATGCAGCCTGTGAGGCACTCAGCTCCTCCCCAAAATGGTTATATTTAGCAGTCATTAGTGAGGCTTGGCCAAATGAAGTGCTGTTTTAAATGTGTTCTTCATTAATTACATACGATCGTCCATCTTGATGGAGAGAGAGAGAGATGGAATTCCATAGAAGAACCACATTCAGGTCAGACTCATCCAGAGATTTACACTGAGATTTGCACACAGTATTGATGCGATAATGACTCTGCTTCAAAACCGAGTGCCTACATAGACAGTATTTTAAAGCTGCATAGACACACTGAAAATTCTGCTGTCATCCAAGATTCATTAGAATAAAATCTTGCTTAAACATGGCAATTCCAAAATGCATTGGAGTGAGCCAAATGTTGATTATTTCTTCAATAAATTAAAAGAAATTGGATTCAACAGGACGTTGCACTTACAAGGCAGTCACTTATTAGGTTCTGTTATAGTTAGAAGGGTTATTATGCAATGGGTCAATGCCTATGAAGATGGTGTACCGCAGAGTGGATCAGTGGAGTTTGGAAAATAACGATATTTTATTTGGTTGTTTTTTGTTGTTGTGAGATCTGTGTCTTCTGAACCTTTGAGATTCACATCTGCATCTGTTCCACACCTGACATTAATGATCTAGTGGGAGAGAGAGATGGTTCAGTTCTTTCTCTCAGTCTCTCTTTCCCTCTGTCTGTCTCACTATCTGTCACTCTCTCTCTTGTGTGAATTGGTCTCATGTAGTTTTCATTGGTGTCTGTGCTGATGATCACACATCATACGTTAATGTCTCTCTCTGCCAAATTATCACTCAATTAGTGTGTGAGTGTTATGAGTGCTAAACTGTGTTAATGAGCCCACGAACACTTTTCTCTTAAACTAGTTTTCTGCCTTTTCTGCTCATCTGTTGGGAGGCACTTAGAATATACCTGTTCATTCTCTCAGTGTGATTTCATATAAGACATCCGTTTTAATTGTGCAATGTATGATATACGATAAAATCACTTAAAAACACAAAATCTTGTGTGTGTGTAAGATCATATAGACTACCCCCCCCCCCCACACACACAGGTTTTTATGAGAAGCATGTGATCTCAAGACAGTTCTCAGAAAAACAGCATTAAGGAGAATAGGACAGATGGACGTATGATTCACCTTACTAGCACATTTGGGATGAAATGATGATGCTATTTTAAATACACTATTTACTATAATACCATTAAAAATAAGGTAGAAATAGCAAATAGGTAAAACAACACTGGCTTCAGGCTGATTTTTACATTGTTAAAGAAAGAATCTATGAGAGAACTGATTTATTTTTGTCCTCCAGAGCTGTTCTGGCTCTGAGTAATTGCCTCTTAGACGGTGCTTCAGTCTGGAGATGACAGTAAACTCCTTCCTGTTATAATTGCACACTTGCCTTCAGTTTTAATGGGTCATCCTTTCAAATGCATTTAGAAAAGACCTCGCCTAGAGAAAGACTTCTTTTCCTATCAGATGAGCAGGATATTGTGCTTGTGTAATTGATTGTGTGAGTGTGTGTTTCTGTGTGTGTAATTGTGTTTGTGTGTGTTTGTTTCTGTGTGTGTGTAACCAAATATTGGTGACAAATTTGTACCCAGAGGTAAAACATGACAAATCTGAGCAAAACCTCCTTTTGAGGACGTCCTCATTTGTAAAAACACTATAAAACATAGTAAACATAGTAAAATAGTTTTTTTATTGTAAAAATGCAGAAAGTTTTCTGTTAGGGTGTGGGTTAGGGTTAGGTTATACTGTTTATAACTAGCTGTTTATAAAAACAATCTTGGATCGATAAGTAAACGTGTGTGTATATGTGTGTGTGTGTGTGTGTGTGTGAGGGTAAAGGCAATGAAAGAACAGTAGCCACATGCTGAGGTCTCATTTGTTACAGTGGGAATCTGTTACATTTTCATGTTTGCATTTGAAGGATCATAAAGAAGGATTTTTCTCCATGTTTGTAAAGATTGTGTCTTCCTCTATTAATAATTCAGTCTGAAGCTTGGTCATGTAGCAGAAGCTCATTCTCCAAAACAGCAGCATGTGTCATATGGAAGGGTCAGATCGCAGCCTATTACAGGAGCCAAGAAACATTTGCTGCTGCTGGGTTGCATTAAGTAGAATCAGTTCTCTGCCTTGTTTTTACCCCTCTGTGTGTGGTCATTTGCACCTTGACCTGACCTGTTTGCATCAATTCATCTGAGGCTATAATTTTGCCTTCTGTTTCTCTGTTTAGTAAAGGGAAATGTAAAACTACCTAACAGGAAAATAGTCAACTCACCCTTATTTATATAGCACTCTATATACAATACAGATGGTTTAGTCTTGACCTCTCTGTCTTGTTCTCTCTCTCTGCTCTCTGTTGATGGGGTACTTCTGACACAGTCAGTGTGGTGAATACACAGTGTGTTGTTGCTGCTTTTATTGCAGAGTTGATGTGACTCTGGGCATGTGCCCTGAAGGTATTGCTGTAACAAACTGACTTGTTTAAACAGCTGTGCAAACTGACACTGCCCATCTCAGAACATTAGCTCTGGTTGTGTGTGCGTGTAACACGCTGAATATTGCAGATTAATTTTGCTGAGCTGGGAGCACCTGTGGGTCACAGTATTTGAGACTGAGACCTGTTACTTATGATGAAAAACTCTCAAGTGCACTGTTAATTCTGCCCTGCAGGAGTCTGGACACAGCCAGAATTAAAGCTGTAATCCATAACTTTCACCTTTCTGTCACAATCTCTTTTTGAAACATAAAATTGCAAGTTACTTTAAGAGTTATATTATTATATTTTATTAATGTGCATGAATCTAAACAACAACTGTAAGAACAAGCTACAAATGCTCATCATCCCTAGCACACAGTATGTAGTAGCCCATTCTTTACCTGTAAAACCGGACCTGACAGCTCAAATTATAAATCATTATTATAAACGTATCATTGCAAATCAAAGTAAGGTAAGGAGAGCGAATTAACATTGATCTGTTATGTACTTGCTTAATAACAAATTGTTAATTTGAATCAAATGTTTATGTATGGCACTTAATACAAGCAAATATAAGAAATATACACTTGTGTTTGTGTGTGTGTGTACAAATCTCTCTCTCTCTCTCTCTCTCTGAGAGACTGTGACGTAGTAACCCTTTAGAAATAACCAGCACAGTTTTTATGCTTTATATTTATGTACATTTTTTCTGTGTAAAAATGTAGAAATGAAAAAGTTCACTAACTGAAAATGAGGGAACATTATTTGCATGAGTAACATTGACATTTTTAATATCTATTGCTGCAGGCAGTCAGATTGGTGTAACTGCAAGAAGAAATTACATTGTGTCTTGCAGTCATCCACAGCGTCATCCTCATTATTGTGAAAACAATGCATAATTAAAGTAATAATGATTAATTAGCATTCTCTCACCACTTACACATCTGCTTAATTGTAGGTTTGGAAAATCCCTCCACATCTTTCCGACTAATTGTTTGTTCTGGTGTTGCTAGCTATGGATGTTAGTTTACAACTGTGTCTTGTTCTCACCAGCAGCATTGATGGATTTGCAAGGACCTGAACTGAACTGTCTGAATCATTGAAAGATTTTGGACCGTTCATCAGGTACCACGCTGACAGATCCCCTGTAGAAATTCTAGCTATACCTATAGTTCTCCAAGCAGTACTCCAAGTAGAAGTCTCTGGTTCCTGCAAGAACTCTGTCTTTAGTAATCTCATCATTACTGAAATGTTTTGAGGCATTGGAAATGTATGTTGAAGTTACACTACTGTGTGCCTTTATAGCAGGGCTAGTCAACTCTGGTCTTGGATGAATTTAGCTCAGTCAAACACACCTGAACAAGCAAATCAACATCTACAGAATTACTAGGGGTTAGACAGAGTGGACTAGCCCAGATCTGTAACATGTGTAATACAAGAAAGAATACTGGTGATAATTCAAGATGATGTTTAAGTCATTTTTTAATTACACCTGAATTTTAGAAGCCTGCCTGGAGTTGCAAGGAGAAATAGGGCCTAAAGCTAAATGTCTACATTTGACAAGATTACTGCTGAGACAGCATTACTTTACAATATATAGAAATCGTCTGTTTTTTCCGTCTGTGTCATAAAGCTCCCTGCATTTACCCTGTTACAGTAATGTAGAGCCAGCAGAGTTAAATGAGCTACAGGACTTAAGTCAAGCTAGTGCAGGGAAAAAAGTGTTTATTATGAGAACACACTGACAACAGAAGCTGCTTTAACCATCAGATGCCCGAAGGTCCATGGAGAGTGGAGACTCAGAAAAGATCTGGACGTTACCACAGTGTCAAAGCAGGTGGATTCATTAAAGTCATGACATGTTTTTGTAATATAAATAATAATGTATATATTACTTTATTTGTATATATAATGTATATATTAAATTATTTAATTTATGCCCTTTTTCTACTCTGTTTTTGTCCTTTGATTTAAAAAAGTAATATTAAGTGTCTCCCTTTCAAAACCTTCAGGTGTAATTGCCAACATGTATGATTGGCTAATGCCTTAGCCAATGAATTTGCAAAGACATTCGATTTCCACAGCGAGGAACTGCACAGTGTTTGACTGGCATCTTACTCTATCACAGTCATATCGTTGACTGTGATAGAGTCATAACTAGGCCTTCAGATCCACTCACTCCTCCAAAATTCTCTGTATAGTGGATTAATCCCAAACAAAGAGGATGTAGCTGTGATATTGACTTGTCAGGCGAGGACTGTTCCCACTTCTTTGTGACTGAACGTGGGCGGAGCCAACCATGGGATGTAAAATGATTACAAGATCAGGAGAAATGTGCTTCCCCCCTTTAAGAAAAAAGAGAGCGAGAACTGTTAAGATCATTTAAAAAGATTATGGCTGTAAGTCAATTAAGTTGCCTTATGTTGGCTATATGACAAAATGTTCGGAACTCGTTTTAGGATGGAAAACAGAGCCATGCTTACCAGCAAACAGCTTCCTTCAAAACAGAAACCTGAAAAAACATTCAAAACAATGACACAATAATGACTCTCACTTCTTGTCACAGAATGTGCCAAATTCTAATCTGATGGTCTTGTTTTGTTTTAGGAAAGGCTGTACTAGTGTATCTTTAGTAAATCTAATGAATTTGGTTAAACAGTAGTGAGATTGTGCAAGTTGAAATGCTGTGAATTAATAAAACACTAGAGTCATGCACTCTCACCATTACCAATGCTTCTGTCTGTGTTTCACTCCGGTTGGACTCCTACCTGTAAAATGTATGTTAGATTGTAAGATAATTCATAACTAGTCACATTTATTTCAACTCAAGCATTTCTGGAGCAGAATCACGTCACATGGCTGCTGTAAACTGAGTGTTTAGGTTCTGATCATTACATTTAAATTTAGTCATTTAGCTGACGCTTTTATCCAAAGCGACTTACAAATGAGGATAAGGAAGCAACTTCAATTACAATAAGAGGAAACAGTGAATAAGTGCTATAGACAGGTCTCAGATATTTCAACACAGTATAAGAATTTTTTTTTTCTTTTTTTAAAGTAGAAGTGGGGGTGTGTTAGTAAATTGGTGAAGGAAGTGAAGATGAAAAAGATGAGTTTTTAGTTGTTACTTGACGATGGCTAATGACTCAGCCATTCTGATGGAGATCTGGAGTTCATTCCACCAACCGGGCAGAGTCATTAGACGCCGCGTTTGACCGAGTGTTCACTGTTCTTATGCAGAGCACCCCAGTATTAAAACTAATCAGCAGAGAAATGTCAGACAGCTACCTACATGCTGACGTGCTGCTAGCGCTCAGCAACATTCTCAAACAATGTGTTCTGTCTGAGTTCCTAGAGGGCCGTAGCTCAGATCTATTCTTTGAACATGCTGGTATAATCACGCGTGACTGGGATCCGCTGAGCCCTTTAATTAGAGAGACACGCATTCATTATTTACCCTTTTCTCTGAGAAGATTAGCTAGAGGCAGCGCTCTGTGGGAGAGAGACAGAGCTGTACCTGAAACTGCCTCTGACAGTAATACGCATTCAAGGTCTATGCAAAGTTCTGAGCAACTTTTACTGGTACAAAACAGAAAGTTGAAACAACAATGGCAGAAGCTTGGCCCACTTTAAGTGTTACCTGTCTCCTCAGTATTGGCCCGTTTGGAATTCTGTTTACTGGACAAGTTTTCCTTACCAAAGCCCATGTATATGCAAGTTCTGAGCTATCTACAGTAATTCTTTATTAGATTTATTGGATTGATTTTTGAGCTATAAATAATATTTTTTGAAATGGCACATATAATCTTGCTGCTACCTGATAGTTATCAGTGTCAGAGTCAGTGAAGCGATCAGAAAATGGCTTCTCTGCCTATCAGTCACATCATGTATTTGATGCTGTATTGATCCAGTTCTTTACTGGAGTTATAATTGTAATCTCTGCATATTCTGTAGGTCGAAATGGTTGAGCTAAAGATAAAATAAATATAAAAGACCCAGTCATAAAACATGTAATATTTAATATTCAATTTTATGCAGATATAAGTTAAAAATAGCTGCAAAGAGATTTTATTTTATCAGGTTAAATCAGTGTGGAGGTCTTAATGAGCAGATGCTCAATAGTTGTTTTAAAAGCCTAATTAAGCATCTGAAGTTGCCACATTGTTTGATGGCAGCATGTATGGGGTCACATCCTCTGGCAGGGTGAAAAAGGGACTCTAGAAGGTCATTATGTAAGAAGATCCAATGGGTCGACTCATGTTCCAGGTCTTTGAAGTTCCTTCACTGGCTCAATAGCTGGTCGATGGGCCAACCCAGGGTTCCAGGGCCAGTTTCATCCACCAGCCGCTGAACTTCTACACAGACATCAGGTCATGAGGGGTCCTTATAGTAAAGATAAGTCCTGTAGGGTCACTTACAGAAGGAAAAATGAATGTACCTAGAAAGCTGCTTGTGGATGTAAATGTCTTTCACACTCAGCAATAACTTCACATACACAGACAAAAACACACTGATTCAATTACAGAAAACAAATTTCAAAATGCTTCATATGGGAACTTGGACTACAACAAATAATCAATTATTATCGATAATAATCCATAAAACGATTATTATCGATAATAAGAAAAATCTGTAACAAATGCGATTATCCATTGGTCGGGTCTGCGTGCTGTGGAAGGAAACCATGAACCAGATTTCAATGAACGACACATATGGGTCTGACAGACAGAAGCGCAGTAATAGAGAAGTGCAATAATTCTGACTAAAACATTTTTCTACAATATATTTGTTGGAAAAAAGTCTGGGTTTGAGGTTTCACATATAACACAAGTCGTGATATTTATGAAAGCAGTAACAGTAAAGACACTTACTGTAATGTAAATGTCCACAGGAGTGAATGTGTTATTCATTGCCTGTGAAAGTTAATGTTTTGGGCTGTTGCATTGGTTTATTACCATTTTTAATTTAGTCATCTTAATTACAGCATAGCCTACACAGAAGATGCATGTTTTCATAGGCATTATATTAAACATTTTTTGGAGGACAGCATTATACGGTTTTAACAATGTTTTAAAAAAATGGATTACAATTATTTTTAATGTATAATAATTTGTAGGTTTTCATAGATTATAATTCACAGATTAATCAATCAATCAGTCACTACTTGCAGCCTTCTTTTATCTCTTTAATTTGTAATTTTCTGCTTCCCTGGTAGACACACATGGACACACAACTTATTCTGTGCTTCTTGATTCTGTTTCTCCATGCAGCATCACTGACTGACAAACCTCCGAAGATCCTGTACCCACCTGAAAGCAAAATGAACATAGTGGAGCTGCAGTTAGGTAAGACTGCTGGATTTTTCTTCACCTCATCGCTTACAACAGTAAATGAATGCATTAAAGTGCCGTGTGTTTATGTTCTGGATGAATCTCTGTGCTTTGAACGTGCTGTGTTTGAACACCTGTGTAATGTGGAAGAATCACATCTTTGTAAATCAATACAAAGCTTTTATGGTCTGAATTTCATGGTTGTTTTCTGCTAAATGAATCTCGGCATTGCTAACTAAACTGAATAAACATGAAAAACTATTAAGCTCAAATCACTGGAGACTCCTGGAAGTAAACTCCTCCAGAACAGATCTAGAAAACCAGCTGCCCCCCACTTTGAAAAGCGCTTGTTATGGCTCAGGTACAGTATGTCTGATTGTGTTTGATTGACATCTGGAATCTGTATGTCTAATCCACTGCACTGGTAGGGCAGTGATCTGTCAATCATCCTTGTGTTTGAAGAAGGAGATTCACTGGTCTATTACAGATCATACTGTAACTGTAAATAAATGTGTCTATGGGAGATCTTGGTGTTACATTGACAGATGAAGTTTCACGCTGGTTCTAATCTGTGGTCCAGTGTAAGTGAGAGGTCTGTCTCCACAGTAACCCCCATGTGATTTTCTCTTATGATAGTTCAGAGTACCTAAATAACAGCTTGTGTTTTATAAAAATATATAGTCTACATGCTTTAAAATGAAGGATTGATGCAGTTAGAGCAGCTGGTTTATGTGGACATGAGTGTATCTGCTATGTGCAACATTAAGCAGCAGGTTGACTTTTTACTATTACATTACTATTATAATATTTGAATTGTTTGATCATCAAAAGTGTGGAATTCTAATATTAATAATAATGACTTATAATAACTGACACACTTTCACAGTTTTCAAGTTTAAATTGAAATGGTCTGTACTGTTACTTTGGTGTGTGCTGTGTTAGTTCATTTGAAAGCAGCTGGCACACGCTTACAATGTTCTTCATTGTACAGTATAGGATGGGCTTCTGTTTCAGGGCATTACACAGAGTCTCTCTCTTCTGTTTCTGTAGCTCCGCTGGTGGAAATACAGAACATATCAATAAATGTAAAACCACTGTTTTTTACAGCAGTCTGCTCACCAGTGGCCACTGTTCTCATGTAAACATTCACCTCATTTGTGATAGTTCATCTTTCTCTGCTTGTTCTTATAGCTCCTGCCCATGTCAGTCTGACCAAACACCTCCAGCCGTTTCAGTATAACTCTAAGTGAGATCTGACAGCAGAGATTGGCTCTCTATCACTGGGTGACTCACTGTCTAAATGGTAATTCCACCAGCCTGTAATTTCTGTCTCACTTTACCACTTGAACACAGTTGTCAGAGATACAACAAAAACCCTTCTGGATCAGCTGAACTACTTTCACAACGATGCTCAAGCGTTCATTCAGAATGATCAGAGCATTTGCTGGGTGTAAGTTAAACATGAGACACAACTTGTGTTGTTGTATTTGTGTTGATCGATATCATTTACAACTGTTCAGTTAATCAGCTAAACGGTTAGCTGAATGTGATTGTAGATGAAACTGTGGTTATGACTATTGCTGTGAACATATATACTGGTTCTCACTATGAATACAGCCATAGAAGCTGAAATGACATTACAAATAAATAAATAGTTTTTTATTGCAGAAAAAATCTCAATTGTATTACTCTAGATTTAAGTTCTGAGACTGTAGGTGATGCTTCGTATCTGCTAACCTCATAACCAAAATTTCTTTCTTGTAAATAATTAGGTTTCTGTTGATCCCAGAGATATTGCTGTCCTGTGGTGTCTTAAACTTTAAGATGTGAGCACATGAAAATGGATTTAGCTCTGTTGTCTTTAAATCAGTTCAGAGTCTTTATTTCCCCTGACCAGTGTTTGATTTTTTTGTCTCTTGCTTACATAAACTCTATTTGTATTGATTGGGAATGATGATAGCAGAGCTTGTAAAATGGATAAGCTGTTGATTTGTACTTTTCCTTTTAAGAAATCGTATAACATAATGATCACTGCAAGATTCAAAATTAAATCACCTTCCGTTTGTGTTTTATAAGGTCACAAGCATCAATATAAACTCACTTTAGATGGCTGCAGGTAAATTATTTTCATCTCTTAAAGCAAAGGGAACAGAAAGACTATATCAGAGTTAAACCTAACTGACTAACTAACCTGACCACTGTAAGGTTTTGGGTGAGGTTTACGGCTTATACTAGGAGGGATGAGTGCCATGTGTGTTTGTGTGTGAGGGGAGTGGATCCAGGATAGTCCTATCTCAGTCTGTATAGCTTTACTTAAAGACTCATCTTTAATAATCATGAAGCGGACAAAATGTGTCACGAGAGTGGTATTTTTCCCTTTGTGTGTGTGTGTTTTTTCCCACTGTGTGTGTTTCTCAGATAATTTCTTTCCTCTAATTGGGGAGGGCCATAATCATCTTTACCACGATATATTATGGATGATGCAGTTCTGGCCTGCACCAGGTGGGGCTCACTGGAGCATGCTAACCAGCTATTCCTAGAGACCGTGAAAGAAAGGGAACATATACTTTTCACCCATCTGGACATAAATCAGTCAAACTGGAAGACTAGTTTCTAATATCTGGACTCATTGATAAATGAGAGGATTAACACACATCAGTGTTTAGTGGAGTTGTGTGTCTGGCTTGTCTTACTTCGCTGATGTAGGTGCCAGATAAACGCTGCTGTGATTGCACAAAAGATGATTTCATCTGATATATAACATCTGTTATAAATTTATAAAGGTACTTTCCTCTTAAGCGGTTAGCTGTTTTTAATTACTGTAGCTATTTAAAGTGATGTGGTCGAATCTCTGATGAGCTTCATCAATTAACAGTAATTTAGACAGGAACAGTTACTGTATCATTTGCATAACCTTCACCAGGCCAGACGTGCTGTCTTACTTCTCTGTAGAATGAGTGTGACGTGGGGCAGCCTGTACACTGAACTCGCACTCGGGTACATTTTGTGTATATCTGTACCTCTAATGCAGATGATTTATTTCAGCTTCCCTGCCAGTTTAACACTTTTCCTGTTGGCTCTGTTTTAAGGAGTGAATTTTAACCAGGTTTCTGTCTGTTTTTAACCAGTTTATAAATGCCTGTTATTTTGGGAGCTCTTGTTGTTTTTATTTGGAGTTTCACCTTGGAGTCCTAGTTTTCTGATTTCTAAAAGTAAACAGAATTACTTTGCCAATCAAAGTAAGATTTATGGCTATCCATCATAATTAGAGCTGTGCTTGTTTATTAATATTGCGTTGCAGGTTATTCATTTAAATTATTGTAAACGCTTGCTGTGTGTGTGTGACATTTTATTAAAACTTTATATGAAAACGAGGATGAATACCCTTGTTGATTTCTTTTGCTTTACATGTTAAATCAGAATTATACATAAAAGAAGGCTTTGTGTCAGGCTGGTTAGATCTGTTGAACCCTTTTAATTGCGCAAAAGCTTTTTGTAGTGATGGAGTGTTCTTTAGGCTATAAACATACAAAAAACCTCTTTGACTAATGGGTATTTCTGACTGCTTTCATGAGATCACTACATTTTTATTTTAAGATTCTGGTCTTTATTTCGTCTCTCATACAAATATATGTCCAATCTAATAAGAAGTTTGTGTAGCAAATATTGTGTATGATGTACGTCAGTGTATTTCATTATGAAATATCACAATGAAATAGATCATTTGATGTTATCTTGACCATGGTGTAATGATCTTATGCAACTGTAACATCCGCGTGTGATTGGCCAGCAGTTCATCATCATTTCATCATGGCCAGCAGCGACCCAGAACAGATAAAAACAAAAGTAAACAGCATCATCTGGAAACAGAACCAGTGCATGATGACTCTAAGCTAAATTACAGTGAGAAGCCACAAACCAGCAGCAGTAATTGTAGCTTTGTGCTGCTGAATAGAGGCTCAGACAGTGTGTGTGACCCAAACCCTCCCTTAACACCGATTCTGTCTCGTTAGTGACAATTGCTCAGGAAACAGATTGTCCTTCTAAATGAGTCGACTTCCTTCTTTATTCCTGTCCTGAGATACACACAGACACACACACACTATCTGCAGCAACTGAAGATTCTCTTGCATTAGTTCTGTTTCTCTGTTGTATTTTATCTTTACATGCTGTTTTTAAATAAGTGAGTGTAATTGCAGGTTCATTGAATTCTGTAAGTGTGAATCTGTTTCTGTGAAGTTGCTGAATCTGTGTTTACTTTAATCTGCATCCATTTTATAGTGAATCTTTTCTCTGGGTTCACACTAGGATGCTGTTATTGTCCAGCGGAAACAGAGATTCTCAAGTTTAAAAAGAAGTTGATGTGGAAATGAAAAGTCATGTGGTTTTGTAATGTGATGTGGTCATGTAAACTATTTAACTTATCAATATAACCTCATGTTGCTGTGCCACCATCATCACTTTGATAGTGCTGTTACATATACAAAATACTCCTGATAAAAATGGCAAAACGGAATATATTGTACATATGCCTGACACACAATGCAGATCCAAGCCAACTTTTTTTTCAGCTATTTCAGTGTGCACTAGGAACCATTTGAAAACTTTTGCATTGTGTGGATTGTGTTTCATAAGGTACCTGTAGAAACAGCACATTTCTGAAGTTTGTAAATGTTCTGAAGGGTTTTTCTGTTGCAGCGTTTGGCTCTTGGCTCAATTTAACTGGAACTGTTCTGAGTTCTGATTTAAGTGGATTGCTGGTGTTTTGAGAGCAAGTGCAGTGTTGACCTACTTCTGCCCTCTTAATCTCCAATTCAACTACCCAGAGCAAGTGTGTGCTGCTCATTAGGACTGTTAGATGTTTTAAATGAAACGAAGAAGCTAGCGAGGACAAGCCTGGAATCAGTGTGATTTATGACACATTGTGAGACTGTCTGGATTCTAATCCTGCTTGTTTACTGTAGGGAAACATGTGAGTCAGACTATGTTTGTGATACACAAACAAATAATAAATGACTTCTAGCAAGTTCAGTCTTTGTATCTGCCAAATAAAGCTGCCAGCATTGTGTTAAGCTTGCATAAGACAGAGAGACGTTATTACAGAAGCAATGTGAACAAGGTCTTATTTAATGATGCTTTGTAAGATCAAGGGTTTTCTTGATGACCTGTGTGAACCATCAGTTACTCTGGCACACCACGGCCATCTCTCTAATAAGAGCCAAACATGACCTTCTGTGTCGCCAAACAAAGCGCAACCCTTTAAAAGTTGATTGCTGTTTTCTGCTCCTGTCTGTCTGTCTGTCTCACTCTCTTTGTCTTTCCTCCTGTTGGGTGGGGTGCTGGTCTCTGTTGAGATTGTCTCATATTCATACCGTATGTTTTCATGTAATTCATAGATTACATTCCACAGTTAATGAAAATTGGAGATTAAGTTTAAGGGTATATACATATTCACTGATTTATTCGCAATTGAAGACATGTGGCCTAATGATTAAACATCAGGGCTAGAAACTGAAAGATTGTAGGTCTAATTTCTTATATGAGGAAGTTACTGCAGGAGAGCTTGACCTGTCATAATCCATTATGACTATTATGACTAAATATTCAGCAAGAATGAAGCATATTGTTGGCGGACTGTGACCACCTGAAGTAGGAAAGAATATGACACATTTGTCCCAAACTAAATCTGAATACCAGTATAATTAACCCTGGAAGAATGGCAGACATTAGCAGAGCAGTGAGGTTTTGTGTGCTAGCACGTGCTTGGATCATGAAGCAGTTATAGTGGATGTTGCCACTATCACCCAGTTGGCTTGCTTACTGGGAGACTGCTGACATTTAATGTAAGGTTTTGTAAATATTGCTTTTAGCATAATGATCTAATTACAGTTATAAACGCTACTATTTGGCTATTTCTTTTTCTCCCATTCTCCTTCATTCCGTAATGTTCAGGTATTTTATGGTATTATTGCAAATCACTTATACCCCTATACCACAAAACAGTACCACCTTTCTGTGTAAAAAGCGCTATATAAATAGAATTGAATTGATCTCTGATCTAGTTGAAATGTTTCTTTTTCACAAAATGGTTGTTAATTCAACTACTAATAATAACTTTAAACTTTAATGTGATTTTAAATAGTATTACAGTTCTTTCTCTCTCGTTTTGTGTTTGTTCCTTGTCATTGGCACTTCAATGACTATTTAGTTGCTATATCCATTGAATTTTACAACATGTAATTAAAACAAACTCTATCTCTTCACTGTTATGTTTACTTATTGGAAAAAAAAATATTTTATTGACTGAACAACCCGTAAATGATTTTTATTAATTTTTTTCTTAGAGTTAAATTTAAAGTGTACAACACTTGGGTATGTGTTTGTTACATATAAAGCAGGAATGTGACACTTAACTAACAAATTTTAAGTGTATCTGTCATTTACAAGTTTCTGATGATTTTAATAATCCTGCAGAAGATTTTCTGTGCTAGACAAAAAAAAATATATAAAAGCTCATTTTCAGCAGATAGGTGGTGTCTAAATCATTTATAGAAGTGCCCTAAGAAAAGAAAATCATAATACCATGTTGTGTTGAACATTACCTTTGTGCATGTGATCCACAGTGTGTTCATGAATCTTCTTCATGATCTTTGCTGGCAGTTGAGCTGCAGAAGATGCACATGTGGAAAGATTTTTATTAGTCTATTTGACTGGAGTTTCTACAGTAAATGACAATGTAAAATAATTGATATGTAGCTGATCACATTTTAACTTGAATGATTGAGCCAGTGTGTGTGAGAGAGAGTTTTGAGGTCCTTTCCAGCAGGAGTTTGATTGTCCTGTGATGTAAAACATTTCTTTTGTGTGCAGAAGTTTTTCCCCAATGAATTCATCTTCACCACTGAAGCTGAGTTTTAGAGAACAGCACTTTATTTTAATGTGGCAGGTATTGGATTTGCTGACAAAAGTAGATTTAAATAACCTTAAAACTGCAGCTTCATCTCACTCTCTCTCTCTCTCTCTGTCCTTTTCTCTTTCTCTGTCAGTCTCTCCATTTATGTCGCTCCTCTTTTTTGCTAGTCTTGCAGGTTGGCGTATAAATGAGTTTTTCCTTCACAGATGAAGCATCTGTCCTGCATGAAGTTCAGCACATTTTCAACACATCAAGTGTTTTGTGCCGACTCGAGCACTACAGTTGAAGGGTGACAGGTGAACAGGATGTCAAGGTGTCATTGGAGAGAAATATGGTCCTTATCAACAGCCCAATACCTGCTTGTAGAAAAAGATTTATGTGAAGCCTAATGGGGATTTGGATTTTTTAGTCTGTAGACTCATTAGAACATTGTCTGCTATTAGTTAGAGTTCATCTTCAGTTGTGGGATTTTCATCAAAACACTGTTCTGTTGCATGGCTGTCTTGTGACAGACAGATCAGTCAGGTTCAGTTATGTGTAGTATTGTGGTGACAAAAGAGTTCAAAACTGTGGAGATGTCTTGAATGTCTTATATTACTTGAGGTTTATTGTTTGTATTGAAAACCTTTTCATGCATAAAACACTAGTTCAATATTTAACTTCTGCAAGTCATTTGGATATATTAAACAGATGAAAATGTCCCTGAAGAGGCATTTTAACCCCACCAGGACACCTGGAGCTCCATAGACCTTCAAAAATATTACAACAGCTGGTTTAGAAATGGGTAATTACCCCAGCGCAGAACAGACCTAACCCAGCAGGTCACACACCTCGCTTCCCCTTATTCCATCTCTCACCCCCATTCTCTCTCTCTCTCTCTCCCTTTTAATTTTCTCTTTACCAGAAAATCATCTTTGCATTTCACCAACGGCAGGAGGAGTCCATTGAATCCCACAAGTGCCTAAACAACACACTGACTGTGGTGCTCTTACTCTCGTTTGGTTGCAGTACTTTGCTTATCTTAGACTTAAATGATCAGGAATTTCATCCAAACAATATCCAGTCTGAAAACAATTTAAATAATTCTTTCACTCCAAAGGCAGCAGCCTTATATAAATATATAATTCTGAAATGAATCTGGTTTAGAAGCTATTATATTAACTTGTGTACACACTCGAGTGGTGATAAGACTCTGGACTACACTGCAGCTGTTTGTAATTAGCATTAACAGTGAGATTAGCGCTGTAGTATGTGTGATGGAGGCAGGAATGGTCTGTCAGAGATAAGGTGGAGGTGCTGTTTATTGGTGAGGAGTGCTGAGGAGATGTCAGAGTGTGGCTGGAGAGGAGACGTGGGTGTTAAGAACTCATTTGAAGTTCTGAAACTCTCATTAAATAAGAGTGAGTGAAGGATCAGAGAGATGAACCATTTAAAAAAATATTACACAGAAAAGTTCTGATTTAATGACTGATGCAATGGCAAGTTTTGTTTGCTTAATAACTGTAGATAAAAAATATTCTTAATTGATTTGATGCCAAATTTGCAAAAATCCTTTTAGCCACTGTAATATTGCATTAAAATCACTTCCAAAAATTCAAAGCAAAATGAAGAATGCTAGTTTAAAATCAGCTGCAATTATTAGAAATGCTAATAGCTGATAATAGCCACAAGTTATTCAGCTGAAAGGCAATGTTGATGCCATTTTCTAAGTTTAACCAGCCATCAAAATGTTGGAAGACGCTAATGAAAATAATATTTGAAAGTCATTCAGAAACAATTTCCAAATATGTAAATGTGATTAGCGAGAGTACATTACATTCTATTGTGCTATAAACCGGGAGCATACAATCAAAACGTTTAAGAGCTTCATCTTCTCTTTTCAACTGAGTGTCAGTGAGAGACACTCAAATTACTGACCTGGTGACTAGAAACAAAAAATAAAATTACAGGGTAAGATTCATTTGTTTTTTAAATGTTCAGTTAACCAGCAGCCACCTTAGATCTGTCAGTGTGTGACTGTGATGCTGTGGTTAACCCTGGCTGAGATTGCTGACTAGAAGGTCATTACTGATACTATTTAACTTGCCCCAGAAATGTAATGGTCACTAGTTGATTGATATGTCTGTTGTTCAGTTGATTGATATGTCTGTTGTTCAGTTGATTGATATGTCTGTTGTTCAGTTGATTGATATGTCTGTTGTTCAGTTGATTGATATGTCTGTTGTTCAGCTGATTGCTGTGTCTGTTGTTCAGCCGATTGATATGTCTGTTGTTCTGCTGATTGCTATGTCTGTTGTTCAGCTGATTGCTATGTCTGTTGTTCAGCAGAAGGTAGTTTATCATTATTTTTTGTGTGAACAGAGAATGCTAAAGGCAGTAAAAGATTGTTTACAGCACACAGGCTTTGCTTTAATAGTGGATTTCTCACAAACTGCCAAGTCTATGTGACGTACATATTTTGTAAATAGATTTTGTCATTTGAGCTTGATAATATTCAAACAAAGAGCTTCTAGGTCAATGGTTCCCAGCCCTGTCCTGGAGCTACAAGCATCTCCATCTAACACTTCTGATTGGTAGAGACTACAAGAACTTTCCAGTATTAAAACAATTACTGATCTTGAGGCTTTTGTCCAAAAGAGTCATTGTCAAAATCTCTACATTTAAAATTCAAATAAAGACCTAAAGTGCTAAAGTTAAAACTAAAATTTGAAATCAGTGCTGTTCAGGGCCGATCTCAGTGTTCATGTAGTACTAAAATCTTTTGGTGTTCAGTTAATTATATTTTTTATTGGGAAAATGCAATGCGTTCAGGGAAAGGAAGTCCAGGCCTTGATGGATGTGTCAGCACTTCCTGTCAGTAATTTATGCAGAACGGCTGAAGCTGTTCCTGCAGCACAAGGTCATAATTTAACTCCTTTTCTGTTTACCTTCTCCCTGATAGCATTTCTTGTAATTTATATTTTTGTTTTAATTAAATGAATTGAGCTAAGCCTAAGTGCCCGCACTTTTAAGACAAGCTATTTTTTTAGGAAGTACAATTTAAATTATTAAACTCCTGCCCAGGACACACATAAAGTGCAGCCATAAAATGAAGAGCCACTAAACCTGGAATGGTTGCGGAATTAAATTGTTGTACAAACGTCACCGCAACACAAAGCAGAATGTACACATACACAAAAAACTGCAGGAAAGGGGGGATTATTAGAAGTATCTGGATTATTAGAAGTATCTGGATCCCTGTACTATCATAAGATAAACAAATATAAAACCTGTTTGCCTTCATCTTTTTTTAGACCTTATTAAAAACACATTTATAATATGGGGTCAAGGGCTGAATACATATTACATTTCTGTGCAGTCCCTATATCATAGTTAATTGTGTTTTGGCTCTGTTATCTCTCTTAGTAATGCTCTTGGCTCATTGCAGAAGCTTCATGCCATTGCAGACTTTATATTTGCCTGGTTACTGGAACCAAACTTTGTATTAAATGACTCAACAGAAGAATTTTATACTTAACTTTATAACTTTTAGACCAACAAATCAGACATTATCACATAACAAGCCAGCTTGAATATGGTAATGTTACAATAGTTGTGCTTGCATAGCTCATTGAAAAGGCCAGCATAAATTGCTATGCTAAGAGTATTGTGTAAACAGTGTAAAGGTTGTGGGTCTAATACACATACAGATAAAAATATACACTGTGAATGCACTGTAAGTCGCTTTGGATAAAAGCATCTGCCAAATGCAGTTTTATTGTTTTAAATCACAGCCCATCATGAAACATTTATGGAATGCAGACACTGATGCATCCACTGCTTTTCTGCATTTCAAAATGTAACTGACATTAAATAAGATCAAGGGCAGGATTAATAGAACAAGGTGATTGTAAGGTTATGTCTGTAGGATGCTGTTATTTTAAAGGGTTGTGGGTGTGTGTAGGGTGATGTTATGGTGTAGTGTTATGAGTGTACAGTGATGTTATGGTGTAAGGTGATGTTATAGTGTAGTGTTATGAGCATAGGGTGCTGTTATGGTGTAGTGTTATGAGTATAGGGTGATGTTATGGTGTAGTGTTATGAGCATAGGGTGATTTTATGGTGTAGTGTTATGAGTATAGGGTGACGTTATGGTGTAGTGTTATGAGTATAGGGTGATGTTATGGTGTAGTGTTATGAGCATAGGGTGATTTTATGGTGTAGTGTTATGAGTATAGGGTGATGTTATGGTGTAGTGTTATGAGCATAGGGTGACGTTATGGTGTAGTGTTATGAGCATAGGGTGATGTTATGGTGTAGTGTTATGAGCATAGGGTGACGTTATGGTGTAGTGTTATGAGTAAAGGGTGACGTTATGGTGTAGTGTTATGAGCATAGGGTGATGTTATGGTGTAGTGTTATGAGCATAGGGTGATGTTATGGTGTAGTGTTATGAGTAAAGGGTGATGTTATGGTATAGTGTTATGGGTGTAAGGTGATGTTATGGTGTAGTGTTATGAGTAAAGGGTGATGTTATGGTATAGTGTTATGGGTGTAAGGTGATGTTATGGTGTAGTGTTATGAGCTTAGGGTGACGTTATGGTGTAGTGTTATGAGCATAGGGTGATGTCATGGTGTAGTGTTATGAGTAAAGGGTGATGTTATGGTGTAGTGTTATGAGCATAGGGTGATGTCATGGTGTAGTGTTATGAGTAAAGGGTGATGTCATGGTGTAGTGTTATGAGTAAAGAGTGATGTTATGGTATAGTGTTATGGGTGTAAGGCGATGTTATATTGGAGTGTTATGAGTGTAGAGTTATAGTTTAGTATTATGGCCATAGGGTGATGTTATGGTGTAGTGTTATGAGTGTACAGTGATGTTATAGTGTTGTGTTAGAGGTGAGGGGTGAGGTTACCTGCACAGGTTTCAGCACTGTGCTCTGTGATGATGTTTTGATGTTGTTGAGAGACATTTACACATTTTTTTAAAATCCTCTTTAAAATGTAACTAAAGCTGTTTTGCAGCATTACGATGGATCATCTGAATATTCCTGATCTGTTTTGTGTGTTTTTGCAGGGAGTCCTGTGAATCTGACCTGTAGAGCTTTCTTCGGCTACAGCAGGGATGCGAGTCCTCTCATCTACTGGATGAAAGGAGAGAAGTTTATCGAGGATCTGGATGAAAGCAGAATCAGAGAGAGTGAAATTAAGTAAGTCACTCATGTTAAAATCTTAGTCTCTTTAAAAATGAATAGTTTTACAGTACAGTACAGTATTATCCTCAGTCTCTCTGTTAAACGAATGCACACTGTTGGGATGTTTATTTAAGGTGTTACATTGACCGAATGGCTGTGTGTGAACAGAAACATCACTACTGGTGACATCACTAAATGCAAAAATTGTTTTAATTTGTTAAAGTCCTAAAATTGACTTGACGTGGCAAACAGATAAATGACAGATCAATCTGGTTACACAGAATCAGCATCTGACTGCATGTGACTGCAATGAAAGTGTGTGTTTGTGAATGAGTGTAACTTTTGCCTGTTTGTAATTATGAATGTTACACCCAATTGAGTCTTGTCAGTTAGTCAACGGCTGTCAGATGTGTGTAAAGGCAACAATCTTCAGCATCTGTTATTTATTAACAATCAATATCTGTTATTTATTGATAATACTGCTTGCACTCTAGTTTTTCCTACAGATTTAGTTTCCATTACTGCAAAGAAAAGACGCTTGTACCTTTTTAAACTCAGTTCCATTTTTTTTCTACGGTGCTAGGGAAGGCTCTGCAGTCATTTGTTTGTGGATAAATCATCAACTTTGTTTTATGTATTATCATTTTCTACTTTTTATAAATAAATATTTAGAAGAACAGAGAGAAGACTGTTTAGATTGTAAATGGTGTTTTTCTTCTTCCTCCTAGAACGATTTGGGAGCATCTGGGTGAGCAGGAGGTGTTCATCTCACTGACAATAGATGCCGTGGAGGAAAGTGACCTGGGAAACTATTCTTGTTATGTGGAGAATGGCCATGGCAGACGACAAGCCAACATCCAACTCAGCAAGAGGGGTAAGACACACAAAAACACACCTACTCCATACAGAGAAACAGTCAAAACATGTTATATGCATTAGGGTTAAAATAATAAATCTTCTTAGGTTCTTGTTTGATTTTATTCTTTTGAAACTGCGGTTAAAGTTTTGGAGCTGTCCCATATATTTCAGTCAATTGTGTGGATTCTAGCAGCTGTAGGAACAAGATCTTTGACAATCATTGAAAAAACTTGGTTAGCTGTTGAGGCTAATGTCATGTCCTGTATCCGTAACCCTGCACAATAACGTCATTGATGCTGCCTCAGGGCTGTACTGCTTGGGCATAGACTCCACCCCAGAGAGTGTCAAAACCTGTTTAATTTGAAATCATCTACAATATATAAAAGTTAAGCAAAAATAATTACACCTTCATTTGTTTATGCACGGTTCACTGTTACACTTTTAATAGCTTGTTATGCCCTGCTGTGTGGAACACTGTACTCTGCACTGTACGGTAAACAGTGTTTTCTACTTTTTCAAACAAAATTACTTTTACTGGTGAAGATGTAAAGAGGTGGTGACATCAATTCATTTTCATCATTCTTATACAAATATAATCAATTTTACCCCAAATCTAGGGTCCACATTATTTATTAACCAATTCTAGTGATTTTTTTAACCAATTCTTTCCCTGCCTTACTGGACATTAGATTAAGTTGAGGCAATGTTCTGGTTGAATGAAGCTCAGATTGTCCCTTTACTCTTTATTTTTTCTGGTTGAGAAGTGCTTGAATCAACAGGCCGAGTGAGAGAGACAGAATCGCTTTCCTTTTACAGGGAGTCTGAATTAGCCTTTTATCGCAGCACACACAAAACAAAACAAACAAACACATTGACCACAAACACCAAACAGCTGATCAAATAGAGTTTATGGAGCATATGACAGATGTTGAGACTGCTGGATCTGGATTATAGTAGCAGGAACTGCCCATTTAATACCTGATCATCTTTACCTATCTTTAGGTATTTATCTTTAGTTGAGATTAGAATGATTGTCTAACATTTAATATGGTAGCAGTGACAATACATTTTCAAACACTACAGCTGGAGAGCTGTTCAGACATCAGACATGTTAATGATGCCCTTCATCCTCTTTGTCTGTGCATCTCTGGTCTTAGTGTGAAATCTGATGGAACGACCTTCCCTTGGTTTACGAACACAATCAAATTTACAGATGCACATTAACTACAACAGTAGACACAGAGTTAGCGAGCAAACCCTGGAAGACTATTTGGCATGTGTTGTTAAGATACAATACGCACATATTTACAGATAACAGATGCCTCTGCTGTTATGATTCTTTTAATCATATTATTGATTTACATTCACTGTGTTGGCTGATGCATGTACATTTCACCTCTCTCTCTCTCTCTCTCTTTCTCTCTCAGCAGAGCTCATGTATACAGTGGAGTTGGCCGGGGGATTGGGAGCCATTCTGCTGATGTTGATATTTTTGGTGTCCTTATATAAGTGCTACAGAATTGAGCTGATGCTGTTCTACAGAAATCACTTTGGCAGTGAGGATATGGATGGAGGTATGAAATATTAGAAACATTGTATAACATAAAATAATTCCAATACAGCACTTTAAAGAATAGTTCATGCATAAATTATTTTTTGTCATGATAAATAATCCAAATGGCTCAAAAGTCTTCTGAAGTGAAACGATAGGTAAGTTTAAAACAATTCATATTTTAAAATATTAAATTAAAGTTAATTTATATAGAGATTTTTTCATTGTGCATTGTTTTAAAGCAGCTCTACATAAAATAAAAAATAAAACACAGAAAACAGAAAAAAATGTCAAACATGTTCAACACAGAATACATGATATTATTGCAAATAATTGAGATGTATATTAATAAAACTACTTAGGGATACTAGGTTTGTGGTTGGTTTATAATTAAAGAGTTGACTGAACCCATAAAAACGACAACACATTTGTATCAGAAATGACTGTCATTACGTGTGAAGGTTCGTACCTCTCCCTTTGGTCTATGAGAGGGTAATGTATCCAGACTGCCTACTAAAACAGTATGTACTTATGTACAACTGTATGGACAAATTAGCCTGAACTTGTGTTTAATTAGCATTATATTATAAACAGTAGAAGTCTGTGATATTTTTTTCTATTTGAACGTGTGTTTCTGTCTCTCCACAGAGATATTGATTATCCAGTAAATCACAACAGAACTGCTTGGTTTCATTTTCACGTAGTTTTCAGCAGTTGTATTGGAACATTTGCATATGTGATATCGCCAAAACCTATTTATTAAAATATGAACAATTATAAGGTGATAAAAATGATCTGTTAATAGTGATGAATCACACATACATAATGCAGTAAATAATATTACTCCGTGTAACATTCTTTCCTGAATTAATGAATTTACAGTGCATGTGATAAAAGAGCTGAATTTAAAGACTGAAGCTGTATCTGAATGAAGTAAGATGCAGATTCTAGTGGGCAGCACATATAAAGATGAGCAGAAATGATGGCAAAACAGATCTTAGGTCCGATCACAGGTCAGCCTGTATGAGAGAACGAAAATGCATTTCCCCCCAAAATATTACAAAACCAGAGACAAATGCAAGTCACACTTTCAAAAATTAGTTCCAGATGACAAGAAAAATCCTACTCATTATGAGAGGCGGAAACACACTAAATGTGATTGCACTGTTAAACACAATCTTTATACAATACCATTGTAGACCATCATAACCATTTACTTTATGTACCATTACTTTATGCATGATCTGTTACTGTTTTTTGTTTTATGTTATTTCATTAGTCATAGAATGGTTTTATGAAATCCTGCTAAGCAGGGGAATTTTATCTGGATCATAAACCAGCTTTATGAATGTGTTCAGATGTTCATGACAAATCTAGTTTTAATGTGACCCTTAATACAAACTTTAATTTTGTGTGTGTTTAGAAAATAAAGACTATGATGCATACGTTTCCTATACTAAAGTGGATCCAGACCAGTGGAGTCAGGAAACTCCAGAGGAAGAGCGTTTTGCTTTGGAAATCCTGCCAGATGTTTTGGAAAAGCATTATGGGTATAAACTGTTCATTCCTGACAGGGATTTGATCCCAACTGGAAGTAAGTTGCATTCGTTGCAAGTTGGTTTGTGTGTGTATTCAAGCACGCATTAATATATGACATGCTGTATGTTCTTGTGTGTGCAATACTGTACCATATCACCTGTTATTTGTTCTGTCAGCAGTCCAGATTTGTATTATATTCATAGAACCATTGTTGTGCTTGTTATAATTATGTTCTTGGTTTGTTTATGTTTTTGTTTGCTCGTCAACTTGCTCTTTTTATGTAAGAACATAATCTGTGTGTGTTTATCACTCATGAACATTGCCTGTTACGAACATGGACCTTTAGATTTTAATATGGGATGACACGCTGACAATCAGGGCTAAGAGAACAATATCACTGAAGCATCATATCTGACAGGTAATGAGCATGTTTAGGAGTTGAATCCGTAATTGCTGTTCAATAAACAGCTAAAGTTGTGTTTAATTACTGTAGCTATTTTAGTCTTGCAGCTGCAAGTCCCATATTAAGCTGGATAAACTGGTGACTGTTACCAATAATCTAAAGGCCAGTTTCTCTTGTGGATGTCCTCACTCATTTTCTCTGATTGAGTTTCTGTTGAATCTGCTGATCAGACTTTCAATGTTAAAATATTTATGTTTAGGTTTCAGCAATGATCATTTCCAGGATGACACAAGACTCCTTAGAGGTATTCTTCACTGGCCTTTTCCACAACAAATTTGACTTGCACCCTTTTGCAGATGTCATTTTTGCGGGAAATTGGGACATTGGTGGTGAGATGAACTGGATTTAAGCATCAGGGCTGGTTGTAGAAGCAGAACTGAAACCACGTGGACTTGAATGACTTTGGGAACAAGTATTTAGTACCACTGTTACAGAACAAGTGAATTGGATGGATGTATTATTTCTTCTTTATGAAGTTTATGGGTTATGAAATAGGACCAAAGAGAGATAAAAAGGCAGATAAAAACAATAACATATGTTGCCTTTTCACTGTTGTTCCAAACCTTTCTTGTTACTTATCTGTCCAAGTCGGTACGGATACAGTTTATAACTTTCTACTGCAGGGCAGGTAACTGAGCTCTTTGGAACGTGATACAAATGTGTAAGTTGTTGCCTTGGTAACGCATGAATTTACAGATGTATGAGATGTAAATAGAAACTGCGTTATGGAAGATGATCTGATGTTACTGTTGTTTAGAACTCCATTTTACCTGATCTAACATTCTACCAGCACGATTCAGCATGATAGCAAGCATTGTAATCATGCCGTGCCAAACCAAGTTTAAGTAGAATTATAACTGTAATCATTCCTAACTGTTCTTACAACCATTCGGCCTGATGGTGAATTAAACAAATGTTTTACAGTACCAGGGTACAAGGGCTTAGTTATGAATACGTCATCTCTCCCACTCACACACACTTGGCTACATGTGCTAATTAAAACTGTTAAAATTATGACCGATTAATATGACAGCGAGTATTGGCCTGTTTGTCAGGTTTTGAACAGAATAATAGGATTTCATATTTAACATTAATACTACTTTAGGTGAATTACGAACCAGTCCAGGCTTTAAGTTAGAGCAAGATTTATGTTTGATGTTGCTTTGTCTTGTTTTATCATTTTGTGTGTTTTCCATTGAGGCATTCTGCTATTTTTTTACTTCTTAATGAAGTTTAACTCTTTAACATTTAAAATTAACATTTGTGTGTTCTTTTCTGTTGTATTTGCATGTTATCTTTGAAAGCTAAATAAACAGAAATGATCTTGAATATTAAAATGACTTGAAAGCTCGTAAAGCTCTTCCTGTCCTCTTCTCTCTCAGCCTACATTGAAGATGTGGCTCGCTGTGTGGACCAGAGCAAACGTCTCATCATTGTTATGACACCAAACTATGTGGTGAGACGTGGCTGGAGCATCTTTGAGCTGGAGACACGTCTGCGCAACATGCTGGTTAGTGGAGAGATCAAAGTCATCCTTATTGAATGTTCTGAGCTGCGGGGAATTATGAACTACCAGGAAGTGGAAGCTCTCAAACACACCATTAAACTTTTAACAGTCATTAAATGGCCGGGACCCAAGAGCAGCAAACTCAACTCCAAGTTCTGGAAGCAGCTACAGTATGAAATGCCATTTAAGCGTCCTGAACTCAAGCTGTCACATGAGCAGGTGCTGGATGTGAGCGAGCAGGGCCCTTATGGTGAGCTGCAGACCGTCTCTGCAATCTCCATGGCCGCAGCGACTTCC